>CM031243.1:750275578-750525387 GCA_018340775.1 Taxus wallichiana var. yunnanensis
CTTCGTTGCTTGATTTGGGGCATGATTGGGAAGGTTTGTTTGGCGTCCAGTAGCGATTTGGGGAGCATTTGGGTTATCGAATAAGCTCGCCTTTATCCCGATGAATTTTTGGACAAGATTTTTGAAAGTCGACATCGTTCGATGTCATGACCCTTGGTTATGATAGTGGCAAAAATCGTTTTCTACGTACTCCCTGCGAAGGGCGTTCTCGACTTTCATCGATATCTCCTAATGGGTGGAAGTTCGATCATGCGAACTTCGACATTTCTAAAGATGGAAGGCATATGATTTCCCGATGGAGCGAGAAGGATCGAGATGATGGAGCCTTTTGACGAGATGAAAGGTCTCTTCGTGGTGGTTGATTAGGAGTACTATCGGTTCTCGATGTTTTTAATACGATAGCATTGGTGGACCCTTGATTCTTATCTTTAGGAGGAAAGAATTTGGTTTGAGTGAACCGAGAGAAATCGGGTTTAGATTTGGAGTGAAGTTTTAGTTTTCCTTGTTGATATGCACCGAGATTCGAGAGTTTGCGTGCCATTGTGAGAAGCTTCTTCGAAGGTGTGGAAAGTTTGGATTCTTAACGTGGAAGAAATGTGACTAGCGCAAGATCGGGTGAACAGCTTTCGATCTGTTGTGATTGAGGAAGAGAGAAGGACAATTGGTTGATTATCCCTCTCCAACGAGCGATAAAGTCTGCAATAGACTCATCGTCAAATTGGCGAATGTTGTAAAGATCTCGTGATTGAGATCTTATGGGCAATATTTATTGAGAAGTTCTCAACAAACATTTGGGCCAATTGAGAGAAAGAAAATAATGAATGTTGAGAATATTATTGTACCGGTCCAAAGCGGGACCCAGCTAGAGACATAGGAAAGGTACGAAGAGCATGAGCTCTGATCTTGGGCAATGAGGTAGCAAGCATGTTTGAATGCTCGCATGAGATGTTGTTGGGGTCTTCCCCGATATGAAATTTTGAGAATTTGGGAAGTTCCCATTGGGGAGGATAAGGCTTAAAAGCCACTTAGAAGGATGAATGGGTTCATTGCATACTTCTTCAAAGGAGTATGAAGGGCGGGCTCCTTTGTGGAGGCTTCCCAGTCTGCAGAATTTTCTTGAAGAGAAATTGAACCACATCCATTGGGGAGGAGGTACATTGGTTTGTCCTACATGAGAAAGCAGTAGTGGGTGTAGTTGAGGTGTCAGATGGGGATTCATCTGTTGTTGGATAGGATTATAAGAGGAATAACCGGTGTTAAGGTGACAGGGTGGGGTATTATTCTTTGTGCGGCTTGCGTATAGGCAGGCTGCGAGATAATAAGTGGTTGAGCAAATAAAGGTTGGGTGACGGATGGAGCCTGTGATTGGTGGACTCCTATGTTGGTTGATTGGATCGGGATAGATTGAGGAATATGAGTGTTGGTTGGATTGGTCATGTTGGGGAACAAGACCACGAAAGGGGCCTTCTATTCTTTGAATTAGGTATCAAGGAGTGCGATACTAGAGGATGGCGAATGTCACAGATGGCTGGAATATTGGAAGAAAGACCCCTGAGACGAGTAGGAGCCAACCTGCACTTTTATTCGGAGGGTTGGCTCATGAAGAGGTATTGACCTTGAGAAAGCGATAGAGGGCATAGACGAATTGGCCTGATGTGCGGATGTGCGACAATTTACTATAGCGAGGCGAGAAGACCTCTCGAAAATGGGTTGTGGAATAGTCGAGGTAGCTGCGGTGTTAGGGATAGGTAAGACTAATTGAGAATTAGTCGACATGGTAGGTGGAAGAGAAAAAGGGAGGCATAGGGGCCTCACCTTCTCCGTGGCTCGAGGCAAGAGAGATGGTGCAAACCGCTCTAAAGAGGCACAGGATGATCCGCGAGGATAATTGTACACTTGTCGGATTGGTGGGTCTTGGTCGATATTTGGATCGACTTGTGTACTAGATAGTCCATGAGGGCTACGGATTGCGATCGAGGAGAGCCTCGAAATCGAGGATCCCCAGCGAGGAATAGACTACGAGTCGAGAAGATATTTACGATGGACTAGGAGAAGCCGGACGTGATGGGATTGTTTTGGCTTGATGGAAAGGATTATACGACCATGAGGGGAACCCACTAACAGTGGTCAGGAAGATTGGAGGGTGCCGAAACATCCACGCGGTGGTGATTTCGGAGGAAGAAGGAACTGTTGGGCCATTTTCCTAGATTGTGAGCGGGTGATAAATTGTCAACCAAACAAGCGAAGAAAGAAGATTGTCTTAACTAATGCACAAATAGTTCAAGCGTAGCGCAAGTGATTATCTCCTTTAAATTTTGATGCTTTTAAGAAATGAAAATGTTAGGGGAAGGCTTTTTAGAAACGCAGGAACTACTCGAGATAGCCAAACTAGGGATGGTTTGGGTAATGTTTGGTGAGGAGTCCCAAGGCACTTCATAAAAGACGACGTGCGTTGGCTTGATATGAGGGCCTACCCCCGCACTTCACACACCGCTGCGATAAGGGAGTCGGGTGCTTTGCCAATATATACCAAAATCTTTCGTGAATTTATAGCGCGCCGAGTACAGCGTAGGCTCTTCCTCTTGGATATCACTTCCAAGTAGGCGAGGCCAGGGAAGGAGTTTTGTTTAGATGCTTTATACCTAGTGATTTTGGCTTTGTGTGCAAGGGTGAAAAATAAAAATCAAATAGTGTCACTACCGATTTTGATCAATTTTCCAACCTAATTAACACTAGATGACAAAGCAAAAGCGTGATGAAAAAGAAAGGGTTCTTTTTAAGCACTTAAAACGAAATGTTTGATTTCGATGAAGACAATTCAAACAAGTTCTTTCCCAAATGCGATTAGGTTCTTTTTAAGCACCAAAAACTGAAGTGTTTGGATGTGATAAACAACCAACAAAGAAAACCTAAAAAGGAGAAAACACCGAAAAAGAGGAATACCTGTAGTTTTAGCTCTCAAGGTGTGTGGACTTCAAAAGCGGCGTTGTTGAGCTCTTCCCTCGAACAATCCCTGCGAACAAGCAAAGTGCTCCATGAAGAAAGGATCAAGCAAACAACAAACAAGATCCGGAAAGATACATCCAGATAATGGCGAAGCGAAAAATTTCTATTTTAAGAAAATAGAAAAATTTCAAGATAATGACCTCGCACTTTAAAAGCAAGATTGAAATGATGAAACGAGAAATGTTCAAATGGGGACTGATAGAAATCGGTGAAGAAAAGGAACAAAGTTCAAAACTAGAAAAGAGATGAACTTACCATAAGGGACTTTGGTTCGGTCCCACCGTGATCGTGCAGAATGTAGATCAAGAATTTTACGCTTATTACATTACTGTCGAGTTAATGCACCAAACTAAACACAAAAACCTGAAAAACCTCAATGAAATAGATACGATGAAGATGTAGACGGATGAGGAAGTCGATGTAGATAAGGCAGGCGCACCACGAGCAATTCGCACAATAGATCCGAGTAACCTGCAAAACACCGGTGCTTGACAGAAAAAGATGGCGTTAGAAGATATATGGGTGGACTGCCCGAGAAGCGGGTCCGAGAAGCGATAAGCTTCCTTGGCGGATGTCAGTCCACGTTTTCAATAAAAAAAACTGCGGCGTACATGATAAAAGATGTAAATAAAGACTAGATTCTCTCGATTGGGCATTAATAAAAGCAACACACTCGAGCAACGAGACGGAAGTACGAAAATAGGGAGCGAGAAATAATGCTAAATTTGTGTTACCTGTGACCTTTTACCTGTCTGAAGGGAAATCGGCGTCGACTGTGTAGAATCGGCGCGGCGATTTGATCGGCGGCCAGCTGATCGGACGATCGCTAGATCGGGACTGATCGGCGTCGCCGATGGATAAGATCGATGTCAGCGAAGATCGGTGACCAATCGGGGCCGCATGTGCGATGAGATTCGGGGAGCGGAAGGTGAATGTTGTCTGTAGGATGTGCCGAAGATGGAGAGACGCTGGAACAGAGTCACCAGATGATAGATAATGGTGTATGGTGTTGATATGATACGGGCAGAGTAACGGTGCTCCTCTCAGGGATTGATTAGGACAGGATCTGCCCTAACTGAGACAATTGATGCTAAGAAGATCTCTCTTTCTCACTCTCTGTTCGTGCGTAAGTGCTTCCTTTCACTCGTTCGTCTCTTTTTCGGTCTCTTCGCTCTTTTCGGTCCCTGGCCGAGTTACGGCTTGCTTTATAATCGGCGCCGCTCCTAGCAAATCGGCGCCGACCATATGGGTCGGCGCCGATCGCGGAAAAGACTCCCGAGGTGCCTTAATTGATTGATTCGAAAAGAAAAGGCTTATCCGGCTACGGGAAAATATCCCGCTTTTAGAATAATATTTATTAAAACCCGAGAAAACAATATAAGGGCTTCAACCAACGCAATCATTTCTAACGCCAAAACAAGTACAAACTAGCCAGAAAGTGGAAACCAAACAAAGATACCATCACATGAGACATTAATATGAAGAGTAGGGTTATTTAGTGATTCAATTAAATAACAACATAAGAATTAATGATATAGAGAATATCGTGCTCGATTAAGCTCCTGCGATCGATAACAAGATGGACGGGGCTGCAACAAGAACCGAAGCCTAAATCCATTTCTTGAAGCTCGTTGGGTGCCCAAACATCGAACATCTTCACGTTGCACAGTAGGAGTTCACGGCCGTGGTGGATGGTCTAAAATGCTTGCCATCATTCTCCCAACACCGCTCCAAGATCAGCCCTAGAACTCTGTAGGCCCCATTTTGGCAATTGAACTTAATCCTTCGTCATACATCCAAACACCTCCACCATCTCCATATGCATCTGATTGTTTCTAATTTGGACCTCCTAACCTTGGTGCTCTCATATTAGGAGCAGCCCTAGTTTGAGACAAAGCAAAAGAAGATGGCTTTAAAACCAAAAACAATCTCTTGGTACAGACTCCATATCCATAAAATGCAGTCCCTAGACTTAGCATCCTCAATTAAGGCCGACTCACTCACTAGATTGCTTCAATGCAGCTGCTTTGCGAGCTCGTGCCAGTGCCACATTCATGCGGCGAATAACATCTACAAGGCCAACCCCATGATTTGAAGCTTGGACACAAAATATACTGATTACATCACACTCCTGGCTCTGAAGGCATCTACCATAATGATAAATAAACCTTTTCCTTCATCAGATCTGAGGACAGCATCAAACTCTCGGTGCAAACATTTCAGCTGTAGCTTGAAAGTGTGATAATTCCATCAGCACCCTTTATGCCTGCCAACATAGTGACTCGTAGAAGATGCTCATATAGTTGCAAGGCAAATTGTGCTTCACGAATACTGATATGAAACAAATCCGCCTCTATCGATTCTCTTCCATGAGTTACATCCTACAACAAGTAAGATCTCAATAGAGACTCTTTGTAAATAAATTTCATCAGGCCTGTTGGTAACACCCTCACTGTCACGAATCGGTTTTGGAGAAACGACTCAGTGCAAGCTCTGGATCTGAGGAATATCCTGCTACCTTCATCTCCCAAGACATTTTCTTCAACATTGCATAGATCTTACTCGTGTGTGGGTGTGATCTCATCACCAATACAAAAAGCATGCGCCATTTTATTGGCTTTAAACTAACTACACCAAGCTTCTTTTTTTTTTTTTTTTTAATTCCTCTATCCTTCATCAACCTCCTACAAGCTCTCTTGCAAGCAACCGTGCTTCAAGATTATTCCGATATGAAACAAATCCACCTCGATGAGATCCTCTTCCATGAGTAACATCATGGAACAAGCAAGATCTCGAGAGAGGATCTCTCGTAATAAATTTCATCCTGGTCTCTGGTAACACTCAAACTGTCAATCGATTTTGATGAAAATATCTTGAAGGAGAAATCCCGAATTGAGGATGCGGTCGAAATAAAGCAGATAACAACATATCTGACATGTCTTCCTGTTGGAAAGCTCCAAAACGGCTTCAATACAAATGCCAAGCTTGATAGGCCAACAGAACGAGCCAAAGTGTGACCGAAGTCACCAGAATCGGACACAAGGAGGTAGATACTCATCTACGGGCAGAGTGGAAAAAGTGAAACGGCAAGGCGGTTTGTGCTTCGTGAATATTCTGATAAAGAACAGATCCGCCTTGAAGGAGAATCCCAAATCTGAGGATGCATCTGACCCGAACAAATACAACATAGATGGACAACCCGCTTGCTGGAAGCACCCAAAACGGCTTCCACTACATCGAAACACACCTGCCGCCTGGCTACTTACTGTGCAGGTCGTTTGTTGTGGTTTCCCGACTCGAACACACCTCGTGGCACCCAGAGAAAGTTGAGGTAATGCGCCTGCGACTGAAGCTTCATCTAAAACCGCCATATCAAACCCACGCGGCCAGACCGAAAGAAAACCGTGGGCAAACTAAACAATCCTCCTTGTTCACGCGGCCGGGGAAGACAGAAAAGGACGCGCCCAGGAGGAACGGAAGGAGACGTCTCATACACGCCTGCTACACTGGCTTGTAGCTTCATCTCACCATCATGTCAGACCCATGCGCATTGAATAGAGGATCAGAAAGAGATCATGGCAAGGAAAACGGGGCTCCTCCCACTGTCACACGCCACCCAGGAGATTACAGACATTTAAGAAGTGACATGATATGTCACCCATCCGCCAGCTCAGAAAAGTAAATTGCAACGAGGCACTACAATATTTTAAAAGAAAACAAAATAAAACAATGTTCGAATTTATATAAATTTTTCAAATAGCTAGTTAACAATATTGAGTACTACGAGAAAAACATCATCCCACTTCATCGATGTCGAAACAAATGGATTACCCAGAAAATATTAAAAATTAATTTAAAATTGAAATCATAATATCTAATATTAATTAAGCTTATCCAATAAAAGATATGACAACATAATATAAAGGAAATTATCAAACCATTATAAGATTTCTTAACAATACCCATTTTTAAACCTCTAAAATATTTCAAAAACATATTCTAACCATTCTAATACTTTTGGTCTTATTGATTTAAATATTTGGCCATAAACATCTAAATTAGTCCTGTAGTATTTAAATAGCCCATACATCTACAAAATAAAATATCAGTTGACCTATCGTTCTACACCAAACAATAATTCTTCTAATAAAAGAAATTGTAGTTTTAATTAGCCCTTTTCACAAACATCGATTTTAAATATCAACATAACTTAAGGACATAATAAACATTCCTCTGCAAATAACATATAACAGGCTATTATTTGAAACAATTTAATAACAAATTATAAAAATGGCACACATTCTTTGAAAACATTTAATCACCCAAAAATTCTTCTAATAAAAAAATTGTAGGTTTGACTTCTATAGCATTTTAATAGGCCGTTTTCACAAACATCGATTTTAAATATCAACAATACATTCTTTGAATATATTTAATCACCAAAAATTTTGGAACATAAAATATTCTTTCTATAAAAGTAAATCTTAAACTGAAATTTTAGGCAAAAGAAATTTAAATTTTATCTACGAGATTAGAAATCATGACCAAAAAATCTAGTGTATTATCTCAAATTAAGGATGCAACAAGTATTCCATTGTGTTTAGTAGAAACAATTTAATCATTTTATCCTATAAAAAATGGTACACGTACAAGTTGAAAGCTACACCAAAAAATTAAACAATTACATACAATATAAAGTATTCTTTCTATAAAAATAAAACTTAAACTGAAATCTTAAGCGAAGAAATGTAAATCCATCTATGAAGCTAGAAATTGAATAGATAAATCATGAAGAAAAAATCTAGTGTACTACCTCAAATTTAAGGATCTGCAACACATATTCTAATGTGAAGCAATTTAATAAAGGAACAGAAAAATGGCACAGATACAAGTTGAAAGCATTTAATCACAAAAATGCCTATAGAAGTAAAGCTAAGTATTCTTTCTATACAAATAATATTTAAACAGGAAAAATTAAATTTCATCTACGAAGATAGAAATTGAATATCTAAAACTCGGAACAAAAAATTTAGTTTATTAATTCAACTTAAGGAAGCAACAAATATTCCATTACAATTATTAAAAAACAATGTAATAATAAAACAAAATGATGGTACACATACTTTGAAAATAATTAAAAACTAACACAATAAATAATGGAATGATAAAATATATTTACCTTTTATAAAAATGAATGTTAAATGGCTATCTTAACAATGCTCTACAACAATATAACATAACAACTAATAAAAATAATTTAATAACATAACAAAACAACAACACACACTTTAAAACTCTTGATCCCCAAAAAGACAAACAAAATAAGTAACTCAACCCGCACCAAAAATCAAACTACAATATTAGAATTATTTTCATAAAAATGAATCTTGAACTACAATCTTAAACAGAATTGAATATTTAAATTGTAATGCCCACTTCCCTACGACACTTAGTTGATTATCATTTTGGATTATGCAGACTTTGGATATGGACATGACTTATACTTATGTTGATTAACATGATGATTTATGACTAGATGCATTTGGATTAGGATTGGATTTTGTTTTCAATATGATCTACAATCGACTTATGGATGCGAGACTATCGACACCGATATTATTTTTATATGGATATATTGCATGTGTTCTAACATTGGATTTCTTCGCATGATGAGTAGAATGTAGTTGTTGAATTTACATTACTATAATTTTGAATAATAATGAAATGCATAGTTAAGTTGTGATTTAGACCTAGAAATAATGATTGATTGAATTACGTATAGATGTTGATAAATTTCATGCATATGGTTATTTTGGATATTTTGACATGGCCGCAAGGCCGAAGGAAGTATTTTGCATTTTGCAGAAACACAAAGCATGATCACAACCATGAGGGGGATTGGGAACCAAACACAATAGAATGTCGGTGGTTACAAACATTTGGTCGTCAAGGCAACTAGTGAATTGTATTGTGTTACCTTTATTCTTTTATGTGTTAAGAAAATTTCCATGAGGAGGAAATTTTCTAATGTGACCAAGGGGGTAAGAATTTTAATTACTTGTTTTAACTTACTTTAGTAGGTGATTTTATTTGTGATGTTTCTTTTTTAAAAGTACTTTGCTAAGTGTGGTTAGATTAATGTAATATCTTGTTTTAATTTTTAAGTTTTGGAGGGAAGTCAAGTGGGTGTAATAAATTTTGATGGTTGGCTCCTTGAGCCTTGTGTTTCCTCATGTATTGAATGCTTGGTTTTGAGTGTTGACCACTCCAAACTCTTTGAATCTCGAATTTGAGATTGAGGGCAATTTTGGGGGACTTGTGGGACAAGTTAAACTTGTCCCACACTTCCCAAAACCCCTTACCAACCATATCTATGGGTTGGGAATCCAAAAAGGGGATTATTTATTGTTTTGGGAAGGGAAATGTGACTTTGGAGTGCACTTGTCTTCTTTTGCATTTATTTGTGTCTTAGGACACATGGGGAAGGGATGGATGTGGATTGGAGATGTCATTCAACCCAACCACCCATTTATGGTGTTTTGGGATTTGAGTTGACTTAAGGGAGGTGGTCTTGAGGATGTGTGATGTGGCATCCTACAAGGAGCCACATCACCCTCACTCTTCCTCTTGTCTATTTATGGAAAATTCCTCTTGTTGAGGGGGTTGGAGTTTTTGTTTTTGTTTTGTTGAAGAGTTTTCTTTTGTTATTTTTTTGGGAGAGAAGAATCGGGAGAAAGAAAAAGAGAGTGCTTGGACTTGCATGCTTGGATTGATTTGGGAAGGAGCTTGAACAAATTTCTTGGTTTAGGCTTCTCCAATGGAGAGATAGAAACCCTCTCCTTTGTTTTGCTTTCATCTTACTATTGCTTCTATGCTAAAATTGTAAAAAATGCATGTTTACTTTGGTGTATTGTGAAAAATGGATAGAATGTTTATTGTGTAGTATAAGAGAGGTCTATGGGAATACTCATGAGGGAGGCATAAGAGTAGATTAGGATATTGTGGAGGGAGTTTGAGAGGGATGCCCATCTTGGGTAAGAATGTTTACATTCTACCTTGTCTTTGAGGGAGCCATAAGAGGAGGGAGGCATAAGAGTATGGGAGGAAAAAGGGGTACTTGAGGGAGGCATAAGAGTCATAGGGGCTTGTGTTTTATTGTGGAGGGTTTTGGATGGGCATCTCATCTCAATTGGGAGGCATAAGGAAAACATTCCCATAGTTCCTTCTCTTGTTGGCTTGGATGCAAGCCTTGTTGTGCAAAGTAATGTGTTATTTGTGTTTCCTTGTTGTTTCCTCTTTTTATTTTGAATGTTGTGAAGAAATTGTATTGTGGAAGCAAGTATTGTTGCCTTGAGTTGGAGACCACCCTTCATTGTGTTGTGTTTGGGGCTCGGGGGTCAATGGAGGAGATTGCTTCTCTTCTTCATTGAGTTTTGGTTGGGAGGAGAGTGTTGCCTCTCCCCCTATCTTGGTTGTGATTTGAAACACTTGGAACATGGAGCATGGATGAGAACACTTTGGAGCACAAGAACCTTGTTGTTGACAATGTTAAAACATCATGTAATCAACCACCTTGAGTGGGGAAAGAAATGTAATATTGCCTTGTTTTCTTTAGCTTTCATTAATGCAATTTGTTTCACATGAAGTAGGATGTGTTGTAAAAGAAATTGAAGGAAAAGTTGCATTGAGATGATAGTATTTCTTACTTTAAAATTTATTGAAAAGTTGTTGAATTCTTTGGTAAAATATTGAAAGGAAATTACAAAAGAAAATATATTAAAATCTTGTTTGGATGTTTGAAAGTGATGAGTTGGAAAGATTAAAAGAATACATATATATAGTGCATTATCCCTTCCTTTATACTTGATGGAAAGGCTTAAATTTTCAAATGGTGTTTAGTAAGACAACGGAACATTCTAAACTCTAACTCCCTTATGTCTTTCTTATTTATGGATCCATTGTAAAATTATTGGCATGTATAGAAGGAAATGAAATCAGCTTACTAAAATACCCATGTTATTGTTTATTGAAGTGAGTAGAAGGAAAATTCTAATGCAAAGTCTATGTTTAGTAAGAACATTACTTCATTTCATTAATATGCAATCTAATATTTTAAAGATTATCCATCTTTGAAGGTAATATAAAAAAAAGAAGAAAATGATGATACGTTTCAAGTAGATATGCTTGATGGACAACTAGATACACAAAGCACTCGATCGTCACAAAGAAACCTTTAAATTGTTGCAATGCTAGCAAAGATTTTGGACTTTTTTTTACAGATTAGGATCTGCGAGTGGTCTTAGCTTCACAAATATCAAGCTCATGGCAGTCTCTGCTGCCCAAACAAATGTGAAGTTAAGTCTCAAAATCAAGACCACCATCACCCTTTAATCGTGTCCAAGAGAATAACTGCTAATCTAAAAAGAAATGATGATACGTTTCAGTAGATATGCCTGACAGACAACTTGAAACACAAGGCGCTGACAGTCACAGCGAATATTTAAATTGTTGCAATGCTTACCAATAGTTTAAACATTTTTTTAACAGATTAGGACACTGTAGTGGTCTTAGCTTCACAAATATCAAGCTGCATGGCGCCTTGCAACTGCCGAAACAAATGTGAAGTTAGTCTCAAAATCAAGACCAGTCAATCACCCTTAAATCATTGTCTAAGAGAATAACTGTATATATAAAAAAAAATGATGATACGTTTCAACAGATATGCCTGATAGACAACGTGATACACATAGTGTTGACTGTCACAGAGAATGTTTAGATTGCTGCAGTGCTTGTAAAAAGCGTCTTTGAATAGATAACATGGTTGGGCGGCCATTTGGTCCCAACGCCTTCTCTGTCCCTTAATCGACTTTTGATATGAACTTGACCCTGCCTTGCATACGCTATAACGAATAAGAGTAGTCCAAAACCGACTGTACATGAAATATAAATAGCACCGTTTCTAAATTCGTTTTTGGATAAAATATTACAAAGGAGGATCCCAAAATTTGAAGGGACATTCAATACTGAACAAGATAACAACACGTTTTGGCAGATCGTGGTTGCAAACGCCTCTCTGTCCCTGGAGACGTTTCGACACGGATTACCTTGTGGGCGAGCCCGAGTTCGTAGTCGCACCAGATGCTGCACAGATAACAATACTGTCATGTTTGCCGGCCGTGGCCGAGTAGAAAAAGACCTCCCGCCCGCCATAAACACAAAATCTGTTTGGGCGCACCTCAACTATCTCTTTTAATGCGCGGCTAAGACAGTAGGTGAGAAGCGGCGGGCCTGTCTTTGGTATCAAGAGATCTGCATGATCTAAGGAAATAAATTAAAAAAAAAAAGGGGCGACCGATTGGGTGAAGCTATACGCAAGGAGTCAAGGAGTTTTAAAGAGGACAGTTGGTAGTAGAGCTTCCACCGCCCAACCATAGCATTGGGCATTAGTTTGGAATACCATACTTTACAAGTTTTTCTTTTAAAATGGGATATAAGTAGCTGGGCATTAGATACTCTACTAGGTAGTAGTAATATGTTATGTAATACAATTTTCAAACAATAATTACCCTAGATATAAATAAGGCTTTACATATACCTAAACACATGAAATCATACAATGAAGTGGAATAGTGCCTGAGTATGTATATCGCAATGTGCGACCCCTTTCTATATATATATAATATAATGTATTAGATCGCGATATGCGTAATATAATTGGATAGTAAAATGAAAATAAAAGAAAGAAATTGAGTGGTCAGTGATTTTCTTCTCGTAATAAATAATAAATTACATCATACCTTAAAGTAGCATTGAAAACATTGCTATTACGACAGCACCAGATATCAGACAATTTAACTCGAAAGACGACCCTCCTTGTCTTTTGTGACACGACGAATGAGAGTTAATTAATCATCATCATTCCCGAAGCATTATCGGAACTGTTTTAGTTCGAGCTTGTATGCAGGCACTATCATCAAAAAAAAAAATTGTCGCTTTTTTCGAGACGTTTGTTGTTTGCGGCGTCATCGTCATCATTGTCGAGAGTGTGGCATCATCTTTTTGCGGCGTTAATAAATTGTGAACAAAATTTAACATAATACTTCAACTTTAAAATATAACAAAACAAAAAAACAGCATACATATTTTGAAATCGCTTAATCCGCAAAAAAATCTAACAAAATAAGTAATTCAACCTACATAAAAATGAAACTACAATATTAAGTATTCTTTGTATAAAAGTGAACCTTAAACTGCAACCCTAAAACCCAAAAATATCATAATATCCAACAAGGTAACGGAACAAAATCTATTCAGAGTATTAAATTCTAAACATACACCCGTGCAAATTAATGCTGACGTGTGTAATTCATTACATGGCTTTTACTGAATTCAACTTAAAAATCTAAAATATGCATACATTGGAATTTTCTTATAACATATAAACGCGCTAAACACAAAAAGCAATTGTGAGGGCTTTTTAAAGTAATAGCAAAATTCAGACTTCTTGATCCCACCTAAATAATGAGGACATTATACTTTCAACTGTTCATTAACAAAAGTGATGAAGTAGAAATGGCATTAGTATCCAAAATGATTGCAACACTACTAACTAGCAGAATATGCATGGCTGGTCTAGTCGAGAATGAAATATTCATGATTCCATGAAAACAGAGTTCCATTTTATTAATTGTTGTAACACATGAAGAGGCAACAACTATATATATTTTAATATATAAAATAAAATTATCCAACACCACAAACAGAAGTAACTAAATAGAGATGTATGTACAATGAATGAATCTACTACTATAAAGACTGATGATAATCAAAGAGTGAATACTGTTCTACATAAGGTAAATACTTATCAATGCTTAGTGTTATATTCAAAATAAATAACCATTAACAAAACCCATTTGCCTGAAAATTTGATACAAACAGAAAATACCTTATCAATATTACAAAACTAACTTCTATAAAGATTAAATACAAAATTGGAAGGCACAAAAATTGTCTCGATCTGAATTTTTTCAACGGATTACTTCCTAGTTCAAACTTACTAAGCATGTTTTCAATCAATAATTTCAAAATTACTTAGCCGCGTTCTCTAACACTGAAATTCAGTAATAACCTAATTTTATAGCATTTTCCTAAACTAATCCGGAGGCTAGCCTGTGCATTCATTTGTAAAGTATAAATAATACTTGTGAATCATAACATATTCTTCTGCTTTTTTAAAATCTTAAACCCTGCACAAAATGCAAACACGTGTAGGGAAAAATTACTGGATACACTTTCAAGAAAAATATTTCTTGGTGGACCAATAAAATTTACCCTAAGCATTTACATTCAGCAATTATTTGTAAACTTTACCCTATAACTAAGGTTGGACTACTTAAGAGGGTACAGATGCGCCTATTTATATTTAAGAAACAAGAACTAAACATTGCACTGAACAAAAATGCCCATGTGCATTTTCTTGAATAAAAATTAACATCGAAACCATACCTTATGGTCTAATCTAACACAGGCACCCCTGAACCACCTAGATTTTACAGAATAAACAATTAAAAACCGTCCAGCCGAAAATATTCAAAGCGGGAATAACTTACAATTTTGAGAGTGCTTATTTTGACACCAAAAGTTGAAAATATTCTGCTGCTTACGCCTACTATTTTTCTCTGAGGAGCAGCACATTGAAATACACAAACAAAAAACAGTACACCCACGAGAAAATAACACTGAAAACAGAGCACCATAAAGATTGAAACAGTACCGAAAACAGGGGAACATATTGAAATAATGCACAATTTATTCATATAACTAATGATCCCATTTTCCAAAGCATCCAGATCTGGACAACCCTAAGCAGTATAAGAAATCTATATCCTAAGCAGAAATAAGATTCATGGAACTTCAGTAAATCCTGGGCATAATGCAAGTAAAATGTAAGCCCTAGTCGACAAGACTAAACCGGATGTAAATTCCAGCAGTTATTTGTAAATTTGCATTTCCAAAATTGCAAACAAAATGTAAAATTACACTTCCAAAATTGCCCCTGTGCATTTTCCCAACTAAAATTCATTGACCAGTTGATCTAATTAAACACAGGCACACATAGCCCTCTACATCTGTAGAAAAAACAATTGAAAACATCCGGCCGAAAACATTCAGAATTAAAATCATCTACAATTTCAATTTAAACAATTTTAGCACTAAATGTTGGAAAAGATTTTACAGACCTCAAACATTGCTTTGATATTATGCTTCCTTGTCGATGTTCTGCTTCCAGCAACTGTCTGTAAATTTGCATTTCCAAAATTTCAATCAAAATGTAAATTTACACTTCCAAATTTGCCCCTGTACATTTTCCCGAATAAAATTCATTAACCAGATGGTAAAATTTAGCTCTGACGCATTTAAGCGTACTCTAAAAATTACTTTCAATCGATTAAAATGAGTCTTACCCTGCGAAATGGAGGACTTTCCGCGCTGTTCTGATGGGGATTGGTCATGTTTGGCGCTCCAATGCTATTCTTCGGACCACAACAACGAAAACAACAACACAGACATCATACAGAAACAAAAACAACAACAAAAAACAACAGAGAAAACACAAACAAAAATCACCGCCAACAGGCCTCGCAAAACATTATGAAAAACACAGACACATATGCTGCCCACCACAAAACATACATACAAATCAAAGACTCCAAATCCAGCACTACACAGAAAAAATACAGAGGCAAATCCCCATACTAGGCGGTACAGAGAGAATGATCTGGGAATTTGGGGAAAGGATTTTTTTATGGAGGACGTGTCAATGGCTCTTTGGACGAGACATATGCTTTCCAGCTGTCTACAACTGTGTCCGGAAGCTTCCTCATTAACTTTCCTACTGTTTTTTTTTGCCCGTTGGATAAAAGCTTTCGATACGCACGCGGCACGCCCGTTGGATATATCTTTGATACACATTTATTAGCACTATCCTTGGCGATACCCTTGCACATTTTAAAATATTTTTAGCCGTAAAATATTTACACATTTTTACAATCACCATGATTAGAATAGATTTTATGTTCTTTAAAATTGATACGCATGATAAGAATATATTCTATGTTTTTAAAAATGTTATAAAATAATGTTGTTAAAGAGTTCAATTTATTTTTATTATATTTATGTAAATAGATTTTTATATCTTAGTATTAAAAAAACATTTGTATGGTAATTGTTAATTAGGCATTATTATATTTTTAAATATTTTGTAAGCTAGCAAAAGAATTAAATATTAATCTTATTTTTTCCAATTTACACATTTATTAGCAATTGCATTTTTGGTGTTGTAAAAAGGTTGGCTTGCAAAACAAAAGTGGATGGCAAAGAGGTGGTGTTGTTCGAGTCGTTTCCAGTGTCACTCGTTTAGTTGCACTCGTCGGTCACCGCATAGCCAACTTCTCCAAAGGAGCTTCTCTCCTCACCTTCACTCGCCAACGGCGGGAATATCCCCGTCTTTGCCTTGCCCGAGTCTTGCACTCATGAAGGATGGAGCCTTCCTCCACTACTTGGCAAGTTTCCAAGGTTGACGCTTGCTATCTCGCCCTCTCGGGCCCTTGTTGAACATACTAAAGAAGAAAGCCATCATGGATCGGGCTGGGATGTGTCGAACTCTGGCAAAGACCTACCTGGCTCTGGTTGGCATGATCAAGACCCGCCTCTATAGGTCAACAATTTGCAGCAGTGACTTAATTTCTTTGCTTTTATGTTCTAGCATTTTTTCTCCCTCTAGTACCTAGACTATTTAACCTAGTTTGTTTCACGGCTTTGCATCGTGTTGCCATCTTTGCCCGATTTTTTTGTGAATTATCTTGTATCATTTTACTTGTTAATTTAATATAAGATCTCATTCATTAAAAAAGTATCGAATATTTAATTTTTTGAATCCATTATTATTATAATACGTAAAATTTAAATTTAAATGATTTATAATGATTTTTTAATAATAAAATTATAAATTATACGAGTTCAATTTTGAAATTTTACCGTAAAAAATAAAATTATAGATAGATAAATGATTTAGACCAAAGCTATGAACCAAAGGGTTAATGGGGCCCCACCCTATAATTTGTAAAGGATGACAACGTGAAGTGTAACACCCTCTAATACGACCACTCAAGACCCAAGAACAACCTAGGTTTAGATAGAAAAAATTATGGAATAATATTTTTTTGAAGAGTGTGACCACTACTGTGCTTGAAACAATTGTCACACAAGAAACATTCAAATCAATTATAATTTAGTAAATGAAATTTTCCCGTTGTAACAAACATTATATCCACATTACAAAATTAATGAGTCTAATTAATCCAAATATAGTTAAATTTCTCTTAGGTGTTAACTTAATAAATAATTAAATTAACACTATAGTTAAATATTCCTTAATTAATTTTAGAGGGTCAAAGGGGCCAAAGCAATTAAATGCCCGGGTTTTTAATTTAACTAGGTCTAAACAATAGCCAAGGTTCTTATTTACATGGGATAGAAAAACATTCTCATATCCCCTAATGTGACCCCCTTAAAAGGTTAACCCATGCTTTAGAGTAACACATTTTAGTTAAAAAGGGGTAATCTCCCCTTACCCACTCTCGAGACTCATCCTTGCACTTCAACATAATTTTTCACATATTTAACACACTTAAGGTTTCTTGAAAATATTTTTATTAGATAGGAAATTTCTTCCCCTTTCCAATGATATAAAGAAGTCCTCCTAACCCCTCATATTTCTTAAGTTACAGTCGGCGGGCTTGGGAAGGAAATTTTCCCAAAGGCAGACATGCGGGCCTGGGGAAGAAATATTTCCCAAAGGTGGGCTTACGGGTCCAGGGAAGAAATTTTTCCCAAAGGCGGGTCTGTGGGCCCAGAGAATACTTTTCACCCGGGGAAGGTTTCGGGCCGACGGAGCAAGGGAGGTAACTTGGCGCTTTGCACTTTGGGCAAAAAGTGCAAGCTACACTCGCATGCTCACGAGCCACACAGCTGGGCTTCGCGCCAAAGGAAGAAAATTTGTCCCAAGCCATGGGACATGTGGCACATTTTTAAGCCAATGCGGAAGGCGGGTCACCGAAGGCACTTAGGATTTTTAGCTTTTTTGTTGAAAGGGCAAAAAGTTTTAAAATGAGCCACACCTCCGCCAACGCCTAGGGACGCCACGTGTCATGCCCAAAATTTCAAGTGGGGAAATGGACCGTCGGGGAAAACTTAGAAATGTTGGCTTTTTGTTAAAAAGAGTGAAGGTTAAAAACAACCCGGGCCTCCGCCGACACCTAGCGAAGCCACGTGTCGATCCCAATAATGACCTACGGGAAGGCGGGTCGGCGGTGTAATGCCCGTTCGGTGTTTACCCTAGTTCTTGTCGCAATGACCCTCTTGTTGAGCGTCGAATGGCTGTGTGTATTTCCGTTGTCTTAGATCTTGTCTCAGTGATGTTTTAGAACCTTCCCTCTCCTTCTTGCGTTCTCAAGTTGTTATTGACACCTCTGTGTGTGGACTGTGTAATGTCCTGTGCGTTAACCTATTTAAGGAGGATCTTGTTGTCGCATGGTTAAGCTGGATCATTGGTCATTATTGATGTGAGTAGAAATTATTTATATTTATAGTATATAATGATAACAATGTTGTTTTAATTTAATTATCGATTGGCCTCTATCTTATAGTGTTATTGTTTTACATTATTGTCAAGTTGGTATATACGTCTTTGTTAATATGATTAATAATTATTTTAAGTGGTAATAATAATAATAATAATAATAATAAATAATAATAATAATAATAATAATATTATTATTTTAATTATTGATCGACGATAACTCATTATTTTTAGTGTCGATTGTTATCAACTGTATTATTAATTATCGTTAAACGATTTTATTGTTTGGTTGGTCGCTTTGCAGAATGAACCCCGTTCCGCGCTGAGGAAGGGATTACCCGTTTTGGTGCCATGGTCGTTCCTTGCCTTGTGTTTGCTTTTGAATGCCAACCTCTAGTTTTCTGCGCTTGGTCGCTTAGGCCTGTTCGCATGTTGTTTTTAATCCTTGTGAGTAATGGAGAGTTCGATTCTTACTTCCTCTAGCTTGCTCGTGTGTACGTGATTAAATTTTCTCGGGTTGAATAGTAATCATACAAAAATTCGTATACCTTTTTAGCTTATGAGAACTGTTCAGGTAATCTTGTAACTCCTTTTGCATTTGTATTAATATATCTTCTTTCGTATGCTTTGTGAGCTTACCTTAGTTAGTAGAGATTTTGTTATCCCGTATCTTTGCTGAAGGAGGGGCTCATGGGGGCGCCAGGTCGTGGTGAGGACTGCCCAGTTTTTAAATCTTTTAAACTGCTTTCACCTACCCTCCACTGCCACCTTGGCCGACCAGGTCCATTCGCATGTCTTGTTGCAAGTAGATGGCATTAGTCTCCTCCCAACCACCAACCTGCAGACCGTAATGGCCATTATGTTTCTACCTTGCGTGAGGGAGATGGGAGTCGGTGGAGTCCTGATTTTCTTCACCTTGATCTCATTTTGATTCTTTTATTCAATGTGTATGGGCGCAGTAATGGGTTTGATATGGTGGCTAGATGAAGCTACAAGCTAGTGAAGCAGGCGTGTTACCTCCACTTTCATCGGAGTCTTTGTGAGGTGTGTTCTTGTCGGATCCACAAAGAACGGCTGCAGCATGTAAATTAGCCGAGCGGCGGGCATGTTGTTTCAGAATTCGACCCATAAATTCACACACGAACAACACAAAGAAAAAAGACAGGATATTTTTTTGACTTGCTTTGACACATAACACGACACAACATGTCATCACAAAGTTACAACCAACTCTAGGAACCACTTGTTACGGGGATGACCACAAGGTCAGCACGGAAACGTTCACACCCAAAAGGATAATACACTTTTTCTTTTTGACAGGACAACATAGAAGTCCAACCACATGACACTCTCACAGCTAGGGCAAACCACAATGAGATATTCTTGAGGGTTATTTATTTTAAAAAGACATCTTGCAATTCTTAACTTACGTTTTCAAGGAGGCTCAAGATATGATTCATACAATTCATCTTACCAAGCTAAGCTCATTCTTTTACACTGAGTAATCATCTTTAAATCTTCTCTATTATGACATTTATTTGCTTAATTCATTTATTTGGAGAAAGGGGGTAATTTAATTCCACAAGGCCATCTATTTACACTTACGCTACTAGAACTTGTTCATGCCCATATGACAACATGGGTTTGCACTCAACACACTTAAGAGAAGAAAGACAAAGCACCTTGGAAAAAGGTTAGAGGGAGAAGGTTGAGTTGAAATCATCTTCAAGACCTCATTTGTTATTACCAAGATATAATTGAAACTTGAAAACTTAACTAGAATTATTAAAGATTTTACTTAGGGTTTACTAAATGAGTTTTATAAAAATAAAACAATTTACCATCCAATGGCTAAGAGATAGATTGCGTGGTTTCTAAATTGTTTTCTCCTGCTTATTAAATCTTATTATCTTCCAGAACTAACCATAGATTTCCTTTAAGTTCGCTTAAGAATTTCACCATGAAAGGGATAGTGTTCATTAGTGTCGCTAGGGATATCAGGTTATATAATGTTACTTAACAAGGGATAGTTTCATCTTCACTCACTTATGGAATTACATGCTCTCAAGTTGGTCACCTCTACACCAATTTATTTGCAATATAAATTTTAGTTTAACTTCTATAAGTATTGAACAACCCATTTTATTTTACTTATAACTCGCAATTACTAAGTCTTAGAAAGATTAACTCAACATTTAATCGTAGGGATAAAGTTTAACAATACTCATTTACGAAAATGAAAATAAGGTTACTCAACAAGCGGTAAACAAATTTTCTTATAATTTCAAAGATAGTCAAACAATTCAAGGTTCCAGAGTTAAGACGACATAATCCACGATACAATATACTAAGACATTGATCCTCTTCTAAGTTTTCCACTAGATGTTATCAATAGTTGAACAATATAAAAAAGGATTCATGCAAAAGAACTTCTCAACTGAGGTTGATGTAAAAATCTACAAGTCTATCCCTCATCTACTCACAAAATCCATCTGCAACAAATTTTTCCACAAGAGTCAGTTCGCGAGAACTGAGCAAGATAAGGCTACACAAAACCACCATAACTATTATCTAACAATACCACAAAAGGAAGCACTTTACTACAAGAATTGGGTCAAACCTCTAAACACTATCAACACATCAAGATATAATAAAGTCTCCATCATGCCAATCAAAGAAGGAGAAGACCTTGTACTTCAGTTAGGAGTAAAAGCAATGAAAGTAAAGCAATCGTATGAGAATGGCCCTTGGCCCTATAAGTAGAATTAAACAATCTAGCAAAACAGAATTCCCATCAAGTAAGTAATTAAATAATAATTACAAGATTGAGATTTGATATATATACCAACCATCTAGAAATTTATCAAAGGTACCAAACGCATAGGCTAAAATAATATATCTCTAAAAAAAAACAAGAGTTGATCGGCCCAAGAAAGGGGAACCACAGGTTTCAAAGGTTAACACAAAAAGCCATGTATAATCGAGTTTCAAACCGGAAATCAAATAGAGTATACACACAACATAAGTTTCGAAGCGAAGGCAAAGTATACTAGTTTGACCAATAACTCCAAGGGATTTTCCAATCATCCAAGAAGGGCCAATGTCTTACAGGCTAGTAGCAAACATGCGAGAGAAGAAGGGAGTTCCATCAAACAAGAGTATACAATAGTGTCATCAACAAATTTTATAACACTAAAGATTTGCAAACCTCCACAACAATTCTAATGTTTGGTTAATTTAAAATAAACTACCTATTTCCCAAAACAACAATATTTTAAGGCAACCCTTGGTAACACAAGAAACCGTCACACATAGATACAAACATAAGTTCTAAGTGACATTATCAAAACAAAACCTTCCGCTATGAATCCATAAGACTATCAAATGAAAGAGGAGTTTTTCCCAAGATTGATCAAATTTAAGGAAATTTCCATCACAAAATATTAAGGTAATTACGAGCATAAAAAGTGATGAATATTAATTAATAGCATTAACACTACAAGGGAGAGATAATGCAAGTTAGAAAAAATAGAAGAGCACCATCAACAATAATTCACGGAGGGGATTAGACCAAAACTATTCTAGTGTCAACGAGGTGCTGGATTCGCACAATGAAACCTCGAAGCTTAGCTATCCGAAAAGCTAGTTATGGTTCAAGTTGATAGGGATGGTCAAGGTACTTCTTGAGGATGGCCTTAAAAGCCTAGAAACAAGATGAAAGATAATATAAGAGTCTAAACACGTGAGACGGAAAACACATTGCACACAAACCTTTTCATTCTACAAGTTTTAATACCAAAACTCTAAGCTGGCTAGCCCACGCATTGCTCACACTAATCCTACAACCTTTCTTTCTCGATGCCAAAAGGTTATCAAAGGGACTTGCGAAGGAGCTAACAAAAACGTCAAAAGACAAACTTGGGTGCTAGGGAGGAGCTTCATAGTTATCGTAAACTTACTTCCATGATATCGAAAATACTAGTTTGATCAACATAATAACTTGCAACTCAATCGCAGAGAAGAATTAATACATAAACAAAGTATAACATCACTCAAGTAAGAGAAACATAACACCCGGAGGAGAGGGCACACGCATCCTTTCACCAACATACCGACAACGATAAAAGCTAAAACAAGAAGAAACAAGCAGAAAGGGGATATCTCCCATCATGACATCCAACTGAAAAATCAATGCAAGGAAAAGGTGGTTCGATTTCGCAATAATTTTAAATAAAATAACAGTAGAAAAGTGTAGAAATATCTTGCCTTTTTTCTCCAGTATTCGAAGGTTTCATGGACACCACCCGACTAAAGAATAACCATCCTCGGTCGAATCTCCCCTTTTTACAGGTGGGCACTCAAGCTCCATTCTCGTCTATGTTTGCACTGGCAGAGAGCTCCAGTAGCCTCTTCCCTTCAAATTGAGCTGATACTATCTCAATAGAAAAGCTTGCTCCACATCTGATAATTACAATGGTTTTAAACTACGTGGAAGCACGGGTGATGTCCTTACCCTCCAGATGTATCGATCACATTCAGATGAGTTGGGTTGAGTTTGGAGGTCAAGGTGGCCTCCACCGCCTCCTTTGTGATGCCCATCTCTGCTAAATTTGATTTTGAGGATAAAAAATCAAGTCATGATAATAACATCCAATTCTCCAACACTCAACTTAGTCTCGAAGTTCACTAGTGTTCATTCACAGAATCCCAAAAACACAGAATACCCTTGGAGTGTATGCAACTGAAACCGGTTTTTCACAAACCATTCGCTGAATCCAATCCCCGCCTCCAACCCAATAGGAATAAAAAAATATCTAATACCCACATCCTGCTTCAAGGAATCGTTTCGAAGAATGATCACAGACCTCAAATACGAGCTTAAATTTTAATAATCCCTCCATTAACATTTTTACTAACAATAAACTTGGAGCGCACAAGCAGAAAGGCATATCCAACAACCCAAACAGGGATGAAAAACAAAGGAACATTATATATTCATGCTACAGATACCCAAACGCTTCTTCCAGAAATTCCTCGACAGTGTGGCTGTCATCGGTGGCAACAACGTAGTCATCGGGTTCATCCTGCTGCAGTATGAGCCACATTGCTTCCACATAGTCCCCAGAGGAGGAGGGGTAGAACCATACATATTAGAGAATCCGGCCTGGTACTACTTGATCTTGCGTCCTGTGGTCTGGACATGGATACGGATGGCCTCTAACAGACTGAGAGTGCCCGTGGCGACTACATGGGCGGTGTAATATGGGTTTTCGAAGGAGACTCCGACATGAGACTGCATTCGATACTGAATAGATAACAACATAGTTGGACAACCTACTTGTTGGAAGCGCTCAGAAAAGGTTTCTACTATACTGCAACATGCCTGCTACTCAGCTAAATTATCGCTTGCATTGCAGGCCGCTGAGAGATCCCTGACAAGAACATACCTCGCAGCACCCAACGAAAGTGGAGGTAACACGCCTTCTTCACTAGCCTGAAGCTTCATCTAAAACCACGCGCGCAGGGAAGAATGCTCGAGTAAAACCAGTCTAAATCCAATCAAAAGACTCCCCAAATCAGGGGTTTCCTTCCCCCAAGACGCGGCAGAAAAAGGCATGAGGAAGTCAAAAAAAAGTAGAGCAGGTCATAAAAGATAACAGTTTGAAGTGGTTGAAAGGTCGCTTTAGAAAATACAGTGTGCCAACCACCCTCCCCACTTGGCATTCAAACCAAAGGAAAGACCAACACGTCTTCCCTTAAAAAAAATAATGAGTGGTAAGTGCTCTTCCTCCACGCATAATAAAGGCTAGGTCTTTTCAACAAAAAGAAACAAGTGTACGCGGCCAGCAAGGGTAAAAAAAATAGTTGGGGTGGGTGGATGCCCCCATATAACCAAAACACTAACCGAAAAAGAAAAAAAAAGTATGTATACACCGCACACAAAGAGATCTGGATGGCCACAAATAAAATGTTAAACGCTAAGATCGAACACCACTTCCTAAAGCAATGGCATCACCCATGAACAAGCTCCTCCTCATGTGTGAATCGGGGCTCAGTCTTCGAGAGCGGCCGATAAAAAAAATAAATAAGGTAACTTACAAGTAATTAATAATATTCCTGAAATCGACACAATAAATAAATAAATAATAATAATAATAATTAATCCTATTAATAAGGGCCGACAAACAAGCACGGTAAAAGAGAACATGATTTTCCTTTAACAAGGAAATCGTAACAGGCGTTGCAAGGGCCAACAACGACAACGACAACACGACACCAGCAAACACGATGAAGAGGGAGATGATTGAGTATTCCTTGTGACCAAGGCGAAACCCACCAATGATCGACGAAGGCACAATGACGTTCCATGCTTAGCACTCGATCGCCGAAGGATGAACATGTGTAACGTAGAAACGTGGCATTACAAATTGCAGTATAGTAGAAGCCTTTTTGAGCACTTCCAACAAGCAGGTTGTCCAACTATGTTGTTATCTGTTCAGTATCGAATGCATCCTCAAATTCGGGATTCTCCTTCAAGATATTTTTATCAAAATCGATATTGTGACAGTGAGAGTGTTACCAGGAGACCTGATGAAATTTATTACAAAGATTCTCTATTGAGACCTTACTTGTTTTACGATGTAACTCATGGAAGAGAATCTCATAGGCATGGATCTGTTTCATATCAGAATATTCATGAAGCACAATTTTCTTTGCAATTATGAACTTGTTGGAAAATGTGGCAAACTGTTTAGCTTCGAATCTTGTTGGTTTTTTTGAAATCCTCCTCTTCTTACCCTGCGCGCATGGATGGATGTCCGCACCTGTTCCAGTCTACCATTTTGATCTGGTTGTGTGGGCAGAGAGGCCATCGAAATCATTTCTGTCAAGGCGTTTTTCATCATAGTTCCTCCTTGGGCGATGGATGCCTCTTCTTCTCCCACGTTTCCAGCTTCCACTGGCTTCCTCTACAGTCAGGCATGTTTTGTTGGGTGTGGGATTTTGGGAGGGCATCCAAGTAATGGAAGAGGCAGGAGGGGCGATGTTGAATCAGGAGGAACAGGCATGAGCTGTTTTTCCCCTTTTCCAGCTATTTCTTTATATTGATTGCATGATTATTGCTTATTCTCCTTGTAAATGGTTGCTATGATTGTTTTTGAGATAAGCTCTGCGTGAGAAAATATCATTTGAAATGCTGTGTGGCTTTTACACGCCTTCCCCGCCAAGATTGTATTTTCTTGCTTTTGCTAGATGTGCGTGGGGTCTTACTAGATACGTCTGTATTATGCCTGTAGGAGCAGTTCTTTTTTTTTTCTGCGACCTGGTTTTGGACCTTCCTCAGCATGGCAATGAGGAGTTGTTTGTTTAAGTTCTGTCCTCTTTGAAAACAAAAAAACAATGTGATTTTTACCTCCTTTATGTATCCCGATGGTTATAGAGGGGAGTAGGTGATAGATGAATAAAAATAATTACCTCATGAGAAGTTGTGTAATTATTGCCCTTTTTGATGTTATCACGGTCTGGTATTAATTCATCTTGGAAATGATACTAAAGAGACCCTTGCTCATCCTTTTCTTTTAAACAATCTAATTGGTATAATCTCATCCCATTTTCAAACCTGGGAGGTTGAATACAAGGTTGGAACATCGTAATTTTTTTATCCTTTTTAGAAGCTTTAACGAACTGTATTATGCTTGTCGGATGTGACCATTTGTGACTAGATAATGTTTTTGACCACGTCTTATCCAAACAAATTTTTTTTGTGGCCAAATTTAACTTGCTTACCTAGCTTATGATGACCTTAAAATTTTAGTACCCTGGCCAAGGGATGTCGTCATCAGTCCTACATTTGTATTGTCTCCCTAACTAGTCTTATGAAAGGTCCACTGACTTCTTTGTGATGGAAAAATTTGAGGGTTGTTATAAGGAAAACCGTACTCAAACCTTTGGAGAAAATACTTAAAGTATTCAAGGGATTCTTGTTTTGTACATGGGATATCCTATGCACCCAACGCAACTGTGTAAGTTACTTTTTTTTTTAGAAAATCCTTTCCTTGTCGGATGCACCCACGGTAGTGAGTGCATGAACAATGTTTTACCCCTTCCGAGCAATAATCAATGATGTATATGTTGGATGTGGTGAACATGGAGCAAAGTCTGAGGTTTGAGATGCTTTTGGGGACCTGTGAAAGGTAAATTACATTTACCCAAAGCAACAATGTTTTATGAGACCTTTCTTCGTTATTTCAGCAAGTAAGTCAAAAGTGTATAACATTGAAATATTTATTATGTTGGGAATGAAGGGTTTTTTTGTTGAGGGATGTGTGGAGTTGGTACTTGCGGCTTAATAGTGCTTTCAAAGTTTCAACTTATCATATGTGGACGTTGTTTAACCTTGAATATATAAATAAATATTGGGTATAAGAATCAAAAACGTCAGCTACATTCTTTAAGGTGTATGCATGTGCAATGCATTCCTTTTTACATGATCTTTGAATTGGGTCCTTGAGTGGCCATAACCCCCATAGGCTGTATGAGTTTTTGTGGGCTTGTGTGGCACTTTTGGTCCGAGTAGGGATGTTCGGAATAATAAAATTTGTTACCTTCTTTCGACATTATCAGGAGAATTTACTATTCCATATCGGGTGGTTGTCGTACGATTCCTTTATTCTGTTTTGTGAATGTGAAGCTGCTATCGCTATCTTACTTAAGGAAAATAAAAAGGTGTATTATGTGGGAAATTTGTTATAATTTAGAATGTATGGTGTAAGAGTAACCTTGGATAGAAAATGCACAATTTTGGCCTTCTTATGTCCTGCAGTGTGCCTTTTGTTAACTAGATATCTATTTTGTTTACATTCATACAAATTACTTTTGCTTATGTCTTGGAATGGAAATCATGCTCTAGTCGTTCAATTAATTTTGATGAAATATCTAGGAAAGGGGAATGCATGCTCATGCCAGTTCTTTTGAACTGACAAAAGCTAACATGTTTTTGCAGGTTGATTTTCCGAGCTCAAGTATGAAAGAAGTGGCTGTTGTATTTGCATAGATGATAATCATTAAGGTGCTTGTCTGTTTTTATGGTTCAACTATTGTAACGTCTAGTGGAAATTTTCAGAAGAGGGTCAATGTCTTAGTATATTGTATTGTGGACTTTGTCATCTTAACTTTGGAAACCTTGGATCGTTGACTATCATTGAAATTATAAGAAAATTGGTTTACCGCTTGTTGAGTGACCTTAATGTATTATCGGTATTCTAAGAGTTGATGTAACCTTGTTTTGTTTTCATAAATGAGTATTGTTAAAATTTACCCCCTGCGGTTAAAGGTTGAGTTAAATCTTTCTAAGACTTAGTAATAGTCTGTCATAAGTAATATAAAATGGGTTGTTTAATACTTATAGAAGTTAAACTAAAATTTATATTGCAAATAAATTAGTGTAGAGGTGACCAACTTGAGAGCATGTAATTCCATAAGTGATCAAAGATGAAACTATCCTTTGTTAAGTAACATTATATAACTTGATATCCCTAGCTACACTAATGAACACTATCCCTTTCATGGTGAAATTCTTAAACGAACTTAAGGGAAATCTATGGTTAGATCTGGAAGATAATAAGATTTAATAAGCAGGAGAAAACAATTTGGTAACCACACAATCTATCTCTCAGCCATTGGAAGGTAAATTGTTTTATTTTATAAGACTCATTTAGTAAAGCCTAAGTAAAATCTTTAATAATTCTGGTTAAGTTCTCAAGTTTCAATTAAATCTTGGTAATAACAAATGAGGTCTTAAAGATGATTTCAACTCAACCTTCTCCCTCTAACCTTTTTCCAAGGTGCTTGGTAATTTTTCTCTTAAGTATGTTGAAAGCGAATCCATATTGTAATAAGGGTATGAGCGAGTTTTAGTAGCATAAGTGTGGATAGATGGCCTTGTGGAATTAATTTACCTCCTTTATTAAATAATTGAATTAAACAAATAAATGTCATAATAGAGAAGATTTAAAGATGATTACTCAGTGTAAAAAGAATAAACTTAGCTTGGTAAGATGAATTGTATGAATCATATCTTGAGTCTCCTTGAAAACGTAAGCTAAGAATTGCAAGATGTCTTATTAAAATAAATAACCCTCAAGAATATCTCATTGTGGTTTGCCCTAACTGTAAGTGTGTTATGTGGTTGGACTTCTATGTTGTCATGTCTAAAAGAAAAGTAAATTGTCCTTGATGGGTGTGAACGTTTCCGTGCTGCCTTTGTGGTCATCCTTGCATCAAGCCATTCACGGAGTTAGTTGTATCCTTGGTGATGGCATGTTGTGTCGTGTTTCGTGTCAATCAAGTCAAAAAAAAATTTATCCTGTGTTTCCCTATGTAGTCTTGTGTGCCCGTTTAAGTGGGTGTTACGGTGGGAAACTTAGGAATTTTTTCCAATCTTTTCCAAAAGCGATAAGGTCTAAAACCATCCGTGCCTCCTCCGATGCCTAAAGAAGCAACATGGCAGACCCTCATTGGTTATGGGGTGGAAGGCCATCGGGAGACTTAGTAATTTTCATCCTTTTTCTTTTCAAAATGTAAAGTTTGAAGGTGCAAGCCCACAAACCCACGGAAGTATATATATATTTTTTTCCAAAAGCAAAGGATGCGGGCTGCGGAGGAACTTGTGAATTTTTGCATTTTTGTAAAAAGTTCCCTACTTAATTTTTGGGCATGCGGATCCGATTTACAAAATTTTCCTTTTTGTACAGTTAGTTTTTTTAAAACCAACAGAAGTAACAAATTCAAAGGCCATAACTTTCGAATGGAAGCTCGGATTTGAGAAAATAAGGACTTTTTGGAAAGGACTTGAACTCTTCTTTGCATAGGAAGCACAAATATTATTTTCAACAAACTTATATGGGTGAAATTTAAGAAAACATCTTTCCTGCCATAAAAATGTGAATTGAACTTTTCAACTGCTAGATTTAATTTGATCCGCTATTCTTCCTTCTCCAACATGCCAAACCGACATGGAGAATCACACTTGATAGAAATTGGACGGATTTTCAAGGATTAATTGATTATGGTTGGGATTTCAAAATGGATTTATTTCCTTTCTCTTTTCTCTGTAAAGGCGTTTTTCTGCCTCTAGCTCGATTAATAAAGTTCTAAGTAAATTTCTTGAGCAATACAAACTATTTTAGGATGTGTTTTTATCATCCTTAGTTCATTTTAAGTTTTCATTTTGTCTTTCATAGTTGTAGGGTACTCTGTATATTTTTATGATATTTATTGCAGGTTTGAAACAATCTAACAGAGATCTACGTATTTCAAACTAGAAATTTATCTATTTCATTTGCCATACTTTAAACATTTAGGTTCATTCCATTCTAAGTTTACAATGTTCAACTTTCCTTCAATCTATGCGGAGAGCAAGAATGTAGTTCTATTTTCAAACATGTCTTTCAAATAATACAGAGGAATGTAATATTTCCTAACACAGACTTTTCCAGCCTTCAAACAGAGAGTTTGCAAAAGTATTTCAATCAACAGATTTCCAAACAGGAGAAACTCCATTTTGTATAAAGTAAATCAACTTCTATTAAACTGAAATAATTTCCTTTACAACTTCTTTTCTGTTCACCAAAATACAACTTACAAAATAAATCTTTCTCATTCGAATGTAACTTCATATCCAAAACAGAGCATCTTTTCACCACAATTAATATTACAATGCCATCCACTTAAAGTGGGAAATTTCACAATAAGGGAACCCAAGGAGAACTACAAGATTTTTCTTCATACACAGCTCCAAGAAATGACAACAAGAGAGATCTACCAGATTTCATTTGGTCACAACAAAGAAAAGGGGGAGAGGTAATGCTCTCCACCTAACCAAGAATTCCAATGAAGAGGAGAAGTCGTCCTCCTCATTGGCCCCCGAGCCCCAACCAATTTACAATAGGAAATGGATTCAACTCATGGCAACAAGATAAACTTCCATAACATAAAACAAATTTCACAATCATATCACAGTCCAAACTAAAATCCAGTTACATTCACAAGAAGGACAGTAACAAAATATACAATGTCTCATCACACAAAGGCCAAAAAGAGAAAAATCTATGGGGGAAGATGCTTATACCTCCCAATGGGGAATGGGTGACCACCTTAAAAACCCACCAAAATATTCATCTCAAACCCCTACATACTCTTATGCCTCCCCCAAAAGTAAGAAATGCAAGCTATTTCTTGTCCAAGGTGGAACACCCAACCCAAAATCCCTCCGAAATAATTCTTATGCCTCCCCAAAAAAAAATTCCCATAGTCTTGTCCTACACCACAACTAGGCAAACTACACAACTAACCAAAAAACATACCAAACACTCAACAAAATTCACATAAGCATAAAATACAAAGAACAATTTTAATAGAGTCAAGCTCCTACCTCACCATGATAGAGCTTGAGCCGAAAATTCAATAATAAGATTCTTCAAATCCAAATAGTCCCAAAGCACCAAAAAATCCACAAGCATCCAAAATCTTCTAACTCTCTCTAATTGCAAGAGCACCAAACCAACATGAAGTAACCCCCAAAACAACAAAAGAATTCGAATAAATAGAAAAGGGAGAGAGGAGGATGAGGTGGCTCCATGTACGATGCCACATCACTCATCCTCAACTCCACCTCACAATTCAACTTCAAAATCCAAATCACAATTAATAAGTGGGTGAATAAATGACATTTTTACTTACACACACAATCCAAGCCCATACCCCTTAAGGACTAAAATTAATTTCATGTAAGAAGATGCAATAAGAAATTACAAATTTTCTTCTCAAAATGCATAATAAGGACTAATTTTGACTTCACAACCCATAGGTAGGGTTGGTGTAACAATTTAAGAGGTGTGGGACAAGTTTAACTTGTCCCACAAGCCTCCAAAATCAGTCCCCAAGGATAGATCCGAATTTCAAAGGAAGGTGGAGTGTTTCACACTCCAAGTTACTTACACATTACTTACAACACATAATCCAAGAGCCATCATCTCTAATAAATACATTCTTTTGACCCATTTTAATTTATTTAACAACATGATTACTTGCTAATCTAGACACAAATAAAATAAATAATAAAGGGGAAAATACATCACTAAAAATCACATACTAAAATTAAACAAAAGAGACTAAATAAAATAATACACATAACCCCTTGGTCACATTTGAAGGTGATCCCCCCATGAAACCCCTAACAACAATTCAACACACACACACACACAACAAATACACGTTGCCATGCTGACCCTTGTTGAATTCATCTAAGATTCTAATTTGGTTGTTCTCCAATCCCCTAATGTTTGTTGTGACATGTTTACCTGCAAAACAAAAATACCTCCTTCGGCCTTGTGGCCGCATCAAATCATCCAAAATGAATATACAATATAATTCTAAAATCAACTATATACGAATCAAAACAACATCTAGGCACGAAATGATATCATTTACAATTTCATTAATAACAATATGATCATAATATTAGTTCAATTTTCTAGGTCTACTCAAAATGATGAAGTATCACATGTCAAAACACACACACACACACACACACACACACACACACACACACACACACACATATATAATATATATAAGCATGTCAATCAGCATATCACCATCAATATAAAATGTCTCCAATAATCCACATGCATCATATATGAATCAAAATCAACAATAGTATGTGATTTCTAACATCTTACATTGTGCCATATCAAAAGCTACAATAACATTCATAATATAGTCGGCAATATCATAATCCATAATCTAAAATGACTAGCCAATTCATATCTATTTAGCTCATTAACAACACCTTCATTTGTACACGCAGTTGCCAATGACATAGTGATTGAAGTTCATATTCAGAACCTGGTAAACACTTCTTGTATGCTCAAAGTGCTAATACATCTTTTCAGGCATCATCTTGTGTTCAAGCCTGTAAGAAGTGTTAAAAGTTACAAGTGCTATGTGCAATATTTCCTTTTCCTACAGTTATTGCACTAAGTTTCATTGATAAATTTGGATAAAGAAGAGTCGGTCTTTCCATTTCCGATTCTAGTGTTGACATACATTTGTGAGATCATATTTTAGTGCATTTACACAACTAAGGTGTAATTTCTTAGTGGTGAATCCTGTTGATATGATTCTTAATGAATACTAGTGAAGAAAGCTAGAAGTATTTCTTTACTAGGGATCCTACTAGGAAATTATTTCCCGAGCTAGGAAAAACAAAATTAGAAGGAAGAAAATCCTAGAGAGTTGTTGGAAATTAGAAAATAGGAAAGGGGATCTCCATTGATGAAAGTGATCGGCCTATTATTGAAGACTCGCAATTCAAGTGATTAAATCGGATAGCCTCTTTGTGGAATTGAATTCTCCAGGTGGAGAAGGGCCTTCATTTGATTTTGAAAATTTTGCTTCTCATTTTGCCTCTGTCTTTTCAGAAGTTGATAGGGTTTTCCAAGAGACAAGGCCTTTAGAGTATATCCATTTTGAAAGTTATACTCCTGTGTTTCAAAGACCCCATGCCCCTTATCAATTTGTCTCCCCTCCAAGATCACCTCCTCGAATCAATATGGCTCATCCCCCACCCAGGACCTCCATTTGTTGTAAACACATCTGGACCTATAAATTTTGTGGAAATGGTTGGTTATCCAAAATCAAAGTGCTGCCCAAGATGTAAGGAATATATTACCAAAATTCCAAGGAAACAACACTATAATTGGTGATCAACATCTAAATATCTTTATTAACATGATGGAAGACTTTGAGATTGAACATAAAGATGTATATATCAAATTTTCCATCCATACTTTGGAAGAAAATGCCAAAGATTGGTATAAAGCATTGCCAGATAACTCTATTGATTCTTGGACTGAGATGAATAATGCATTTAGATTGCAGGTATGGTGACAGAACTAATCCTAGATTTCTTCTCTCGTCGAATTTGAAAACATCAAAAAGAATCCTAATGAGTCAATACATGTTTTCAACACAAGGTTTAATAAGACCTTGAGGAGATTACTTGTTAGGATAAGGCCATGTGATGAATCATGTTTGATCAAATATTTAGATGCATTTGATAAAAATGTTGCTTACTACTTGACGGAAAAAACCTACCAATTTGAGGCAGGCCTTTACCATGGCTTTGCAAATAGAAAACAACATCAAGGCAATTGGGAAGCCTCCAAAAGGGAGGGTGTAAAACTAATTAACCCAGAAAATCCTCAAACAAGTTAAGGCTCTGATTTGGAGGAAGTTTTAAAAACTTTGGTAGGGGCTATCAAATATATATCATACAAACTAGCCCTGGAAGAGAAGAGGATTGGGCACAATTCACAAGGTCAGGCAAGCCACAGACCAAGAAAGGTTACAAATCACCAAAGATCCGATGATGAGGCAAGGGACATGTTGGATTTGGAAATAAACAATCTCAAGCCAAGGATAAGAGAATGGTACCCGATCCTTTGGCTTCTAGAGTTGTTGTTGTGGAGGACACAAATGTCATTGATTGGTGTAATAGATGTTTCATGCCCCATGCTCCATGTGGGGTAGACCAACAAGAAGTTGAGGAAGTAGCAAATGATGAAATTGATGATGATGCCTACATGATGGAGATCCCTGCAAGTTTTCAAAGGGAAGTAACTTCAACTGAGGTAATAAGTGCTAGAACTACTTTGTTGTTTTTGGGATTGCATCCACCGGGTACCTCCTCTTCCTCCCTCTCATACTTTAGAAGTAGACACTGTACAAGCTTTTGAATTTCCCACTAATGATTTTGAATACTTGAGGGCACTAATTATTGAAAATTATGATCGAGGAGTTCCTTCAGAAGAAGGTAGGTAGTTATTAATTAATGTTGTAGTTGCCCAGTAAAGGAGCACAATACCGAAGTAAAGCTACTGATGGCACTCCAAGAATGTTTATTGATTGCTATATTTATTAATACGAAGTACATGCCATTATATAGGTCATGTGAGAGGGAGGATAGGAGGAAAATAGTTACATAATTGTTTATTAACAACTACTAACAACAATGTATTAACAATGTGCTAACATCCCCCTTAATGCATTGCTCTTACAAATGTACCCCCTAAACAAATCAAACTTCACCTTACCGAGAGGCTTGGTGAGAATATCTGCAACCTGAAAATCAGTAGGGCAGTACTGGAGCTAAATTTGGTGGTTCAAGACCTGTTCACGAATGTAGTGACATTCGACCTCAATATTCTTTGTTTGTTCATGGAAAATAGGATTCTTCACAAGCTTCAACACACCTTGATCATCGCAGTGAATGATGGGAGGTTTCTCTTCAGGAATCCCTATATATGCAAGAATGCGACATAACCAAACTACTTTGCACACAGCTCCTCATGCGGCGTGGTATTCAGCCTCAATGGATGAGAGAGAAACAACAGTTTACTTCTTGCTAATCCACGAGATAGGTCCAGATCTGAGATGAAAAACATATCCTAAAGTGGATTTCCTGTCATCAACGGATCCTACATAGTCTGAGTCTGTATATCCCTGTAAGAAGAAATGAGTGTTCTTCTAATACTCTAGACCAAATTCAACTGTACCTCAGACATATCTCAACACATGCTTTACTGCTATCCAATGACATTTCTTCAGCTCCTACATAAATCTGGCAAGATAGCTCACTACAAAGCAAAGATCTGGTCTGGTATAAGTTAGGTAAATGAGACTCCCCACAAGCTGCCTGTAGTGAGTGCCATCTACCTACGGTGAATCTTGGAATCTAGATAATTGCAAAAATTTCTTCATAGGAGTAGACATTGGTTTACAATCTGACATTCCATACTTTTCCAGGAGTGTCTTGGCATATTTCATCTAGGAGATGAAGATATGATTCTTCTTCTGCCATATCTCTAAGCCAAGACAATAGTGAAGTAGCCCCAAATCGGTCATGTCAAGGATTTCTTCAGATCATTCTTTACATCATCTACAAGATTGTTAGAACTTCCTGTGATCACAAGATCATCTATGTACAAAACTAGAATGACAATCTTTGTTCCTACCTTCTTGATATACAAATTTGTATCTGAGGGGCTACGAGTGAATCCATGCTTTGCAATAGGTGATCATCAATTTTTATATACCATGCCCTAGGTGCTTGTTTGAGTCCATAAAGAGACTTTATCAGATGACATACCTTGTGTGGTTGATGCTCGTCTACAAACCCTTCAGGTTTGGCCATGTACACTTCTTCTTTTAGATCACTTTGTTTAGAAAAGCACTTAACATCCATCTGCTGAAGTTTCCATCCATTTTGTGCTGCCAGTGCATAGACAACTCTGATGGTTTTGATCTTTGCAAAGGGTGCAAAGGTCTCATCATAGTCAATTCCTTCTTGTTGAGCATAACCCTTTGCAACAAGTTGTGCTTTGTGTTTGTCGATTGAACCATCTTCCTTATATTTTGTTTTGAAAATCCATTTACAGCCAATGGATTTCTTACCTGGAGGTAGATCGACAAGTTCCCACGTCTGATTCTAAATTAGGGAATCATATTCAGCATCCATAGCTTATTTCCACTGTGGTTGGTCTAATGCCTCACGAATAGTGTCAGGTTCGGTGCTCTCAACAACTGAACTCATGAGTGCAAAATTTACCTCATGTCTGGCTTGACTTCGTGTTCTGACTCCCATAGAAGTATCTGGAAGTGAGTTCAGGTGTGTATCCCTAATAGTATTCTGACCCATTTCAGACATTGGTGCTACTACTGATGTGAAGATGTGTTTTCCAGTGTGCCAAGATCAATGAACAAGTCTCCACTCAGCTCTTCTTCTCTCTGAGAAGAATCATCTTGCCCATCATCTGGATGTGTGAGCAATCTATGTGACAAGGTCGGTACTGGATCTCCATTGTGTGGCAGGGAGTCAAAGGATGACTCATCACATACCACATCTCAACTCTCATAGATCTTCTTCATCTCAGGATCCATGAGACGATATGCCTTTGAGGTAGTACTATACCCCAAGAAAAGACATGGCAGTGTCTTTGGATCGATCTTCTTCCTTCTCTTATCTAGAACATGCATATATGTAGTACAACCAAAAACTCTCAAATGATGAATAGAAGGTTTATGACTAGTCCATACCTCTTCCAGTGTCTTGTTTTGCAAGATCTTCGTGGGTGCCCAGGTTGAGTAGATACACTACTTTCTAGACTGCTTCTAGCCAAAACTGATCCTCCAACTTGGCGGTTGAGAGCATACAATGAGCCATCTCCATGACAGTCCTGTTGTGGTGCTCAAAAATCCCATTCTATTGGGGTGTGTAGGGTGCAGTCAGATGTTGTTGAATGCCATGCTGCTTCAGGTATGCTAAGAACTTCTTTGACACAAATTCCCCCCCTCAATCTAAGCGGAGGAGAAGAAGAGGCTTCCCAAACTGCTGGTGGCTTGCTAGTAGAAGGTTTGGAAATTTGCAAATGCCTCACTCTTCTTCCAAAGGAAATATACCCACATTTTTCATGAGTAATCATCAATGATGAGTTGGAAGTACTCAAAACCTTAGAAGCTAGCTGGCAGGGGTCCACACAGATCGGTGTGAACAACCTGAAGATGCTCTGTAGAATGATAAGAGCTCTGTTTGAATGAACCTCTATGTTGTTTACCCGTAAGACATCTCGAGCAAATAGGTAAGGAATGGGAGAGTGGAGGAAGCCCTCTTACCATTTCCTTGGCACTGAGCTGATGCAGAGCCCCAGCAGAAAAATATGACCATATCGAAAGTGCCATAGTGCAGTGGACTCCGCCGTTGAAGCAGAGAGAGCAATGCTAGATGAAGTGACCGCATCCAGTGTAAATAGACGGCCCTTCAGAAATGCTTGAGTAATTACTGAATCTCCCTGAGAAATGATGCAGGACTTGACCCCTTTCTCAACAAAGAATTCAACCTACATCGATGGTTAAGAAGTTGAATCACAGACAAAATATTTGAGGTCAAACCTAGAACATATAGCACCTTCGTGAGTGTACATCTTTGTGTTCCAAGAGGAATGATGACATCACCAATCCCCGCCGCAATATACTCTGATTGTCTGCGATGGTGATCCGATCTCCAGTGGGCCGGTCACTCAGAGTATGGAACAACTTCTTATTGCTAGTCATGTGTTTTTCTTGCTGCCGAATCAATCAACCAGACATCTTCTGATGGCTGCAAAGTCTATGAGACTAGAAAAATGTTAGAATGAGTCGTGTCTGGAACCTCTTCATCGAGGTGGCATCCTGCTGAGCAGCAATGTGACCCTTCTACCTCTAATTACAAGCACGCCATCGGGATTTCTTGGAATATCCTTGGCTAGAAGTGCTCTCTTTGCCAGAGTTTCCATACTTGTGACCGTTGTAATAACAGTTTGCAGTCGTGTGCGTATCCATGGAGAAAATGTGGCACCATCAATCCACCTTGTTGTTTTGATGCTTACGGGTGGCCACTTTGTGGTGGCCACCGAGAAGATTGCTCTTTGAGAGATGATGCTTCGATTTTGAAATTTGGGCCGATCCCTTTCCGAGGCTTATGCTTTTGCCTCGTGATGAGAGCCTTGTCTTTGAAGGCTTCTTGAACATTCTGCATGGCTTCTTCCTGTTGGAGATAATTCACCAGGGTGGCAAAACTCACCTCCTGTTGAGTGATGGTCAACATGGTGATCAATGTCTGAAACCGGGAAGGAAGAGCTCACAAGGTGAGCGGGACTAGCAACTTGTCATCCACCAGGTTCACCGAGAGTAGAGAGTTCTGCACGTAACTCAGCCACACACCGCAAGAAGGCTTCTACTGATTTTCCATCATGCATACTCATCGTGTGAAGCTTTGTCTGAAGATGCAACTTTGTCATCAGATTCTTGGCTTCGTAGATGGTACACAACATGGTCCATGCCTAAGAGGAAGTGGTTGCTTCCCGAATGTAAGGTTGCACCTCATCAGAAAGGCTCAGGGTGATAAGCATTAGTGCTTTTGCATCAGCCTTTTCATATTTAACCAACAGATCAGTGTTTGTGGGAGGGGTGTCTTTGCCAGAAATGATCCCCCAAAGATCTTTGAACTGAAGAATCATCCGCATCTTGGTTTTCCATTGAAAATTTGGCCCTTTCAAGAGTTGGGCATCGGATAGCAAAATTTTTGGAGCAAACATTTTCAAAAACTCAAAATTGTATTTTATTTATTTATTTATTTATTTGTCAAAAATGGCTACAATGCTTACTGAAGGAATCTGTCCCGAAGATGGGCTCTATAGGCTCGTGCAGTGAGATGCGAGACGCTCCTGTGGGCATTCTACTTCACGTTCATCATCTGCATCATAACCACATTCAAGTTTTGCACGAATCTACCATGCTTGACATCGAATTTCGAACCAAAAATACTCCAATAGTCCTCGATACACAATCTCGTCAAAGAGAATATTCCCAGTGTTGTGTAGCTTGTGACCAAGGCAAAGAACAACCCAGTGGTGTCTTCGTTGTCACTCAATGCCCAAATATTTGATGCATTGCTTGCGGTGCTTTGTGCATCTAAAATTTGTGACATACGCACACACACGGTTTTGTAATTTGCAGGCTTCCTTCCACGTGCCCACACAGGTTGTATGTCTGTAGGGATTTTCTTGGCCAAGTTCACGCTTGCCAATATGATGAGTCACTCTTCAGTCACCGTCCACGCATATTTTAATGGAGACTCCATGTTTGGCTTTATTCTCCATGCACAACATACACCTCCACGCCAGGAAAGGAGTACAAAAATGCTAAAATAGACGTGCCAAGCTTCAGCGGTCGCAAAACAATTCTCCACACGAGTTTCCCCTTTTTCTTTTATTCGTCTACACACATAGCAATGTTTGCTTCCTTCCTTGGTCACCTCTTCCAGCGCACAACAAACAAAGAAATGCAAAGTTGTTCCCAGATCACTTCTCTCCCAGATCGCTTTGCTCTCCATGTTTCTCCAAAGTGATGGCTCAACGAGAATTGTAGAAATGTCTGAAAACAACAAAATGCCCAAGCAAAACTAAATTCTTCCTCCTGCAGATTCTTCACGCACGCAGTAGAGATAAACGAAGCTCGATACCAATGATGGCGCTCCAAGAATGTTTATTGATTGTTATATTTATTAATACGAAGTGCACGCCATTATATAGGCTACGAGAGGAGGACATGAGGAAAATAGTTACATAATTGTTTATTAACAACTACTAACAACAATGTATTAACAATGCGCTAACAGACTACTAAGGGGCCACAAGAAAACTCAAAATTTTTCATTGCTTACCAAAGAACCCCAAAGAAAAATGCATCTAGAGAGAGCTTGTTTCCCCAAGAAAAACTTGTGTTCCTCCCCATGCCCAAACTGAAAAGAATCCCATTCCATCTGATGAATTTTCCATCTTTATCATAGTCTTTGCTTTACCCAATTTGTTCCATATGACATTGCCCAAGTTTTGAGTCAAATAAAAATTCCTTTCCCGGTTATTGAGTTGCTTAGGATCCCAGCACAAGAAGAGGGATTTTGAATACTTAGGATTCAAAGAAGAAGAGATCACACAGGATAAAGATATAAACAAGGTTGGGATTCCCCTTATTGTTGCGGTGTTGGAAAAGCCACAAGTGTTGGAAGAGTTGAGGGAACCACTAGAGGTTTATTTAGGAACTTGTTTGGTTAAATCCCAGTGAATGTGGATCCATTCTTCACTACCCTATTTATCAAAGACAAGTTATTACATAACTGTATGTTTGATTCTGGAGCTTCATGTAATGTCATGCCTCTTGAGGTCATGAGTGAATTAGGTATCAAAGTAACAAGAGTATATGGGAAGTGCACTTGTCATGGACTCTAGAGAGGTGTCATGGTGGGATGTGTCAAAGATCTAGTTGTACAGCTTGCATCTTATCCTGGAAGGAACTTAAAACTTGATGTGGTGATTGTTGACTGCCATGCCAAGTGGGTGATGTTGTTGTCAAAAAGTGGGGAGCAAGTGTTGGTGGTAGTGTGAAAATGGACATGTCTTATGCCACTATTCCCATTGAAGGAAACTTGGTGAAATTATATGGAGAGAAGAAGATGTTGTACTTGATTGAAGACCCAAGCAATGCATCTTATAAAGTTTTGCAAGAAGATACTAATCTTAAAAATTTCGAGTTTTGTGGATTCCAGGAGTATGAAAGTGTTGAAAATAGAGCTCCGAAGTATTTTGTTTTTCTAGGAATTTGGTCTATGATTCAGCCTTGAAAAATGTTAAAGAATTTGACTTAAACACAATGGAGGAGCTTCAGAGAAAATGGATGGTTTACAAATTGAACAAAGAAGAAAAAGAGGTATATTTCTAGTTGATGAAAACATATCAGAACCTCTTGGCATGGTCATATCCTAGGATGGTAGGTGCTTGAAATTTTTCCTTGATTATTTTCTCTAAATCAGGGTAAACATCTTTTGTATAATGTATACCTGCTTGTTTGTTTCTTGTTTTTAATGTTTTTGCTAGTTTCGTTACGGTCCCCCTGGTGACTTGTTTTTACTTGTTTATCTCTTCATTTATGGGGACTCGCTTGGTTTTGTGCTCTACAAGCTAAATCCTTTTCCCAATGGATATTTTGGCACTTGGTCTACCTTTTTCTTGTGGCACTTGCAAGGAGTGCCCATCCCCGAGTCGAGCCGATGTTGGTGCTCAGATTTGTTTCGCCCCATTTGCCATTATTTTCCTCTGATCTACATGTTCTGAAACATTTTGTCTCTTGATGTGGGTGTTTTGAAAGCTTCTACCTCCATTTAAATGCCTCAAATTGTTTTCAAAATCCATTGTCATGTCCCTCCTTAAAGAAGTCTCCGAGTTTACCCTGTTTTTACCCTAATTTCTTCAAAATCCGCGGGCTCTGCCATTTTTCCTATTTTTCCTTGACCATGGAGGCTCAAGTATGGTTAATCTATATTTATATTCCTTTGAAAATCCAAATCCATGGTCGAAAGAAATGCTCGAAACATGATTCACTTGTTTTTGTTTCAAAAGAATTTTCATCCTTAGCAAAAATATGGTTCTAGGCGCAAATGGTGATCTTCTGTATTTTGACGGTCTGACGGGTGTCTTTTTCTTGTCAAATTTATTCCTCGGTGTTCAGTGGTCATGTGGCTTCTTTTGGTTGGTTAGGGGATGGTAGGAAAATTCTTTGACTTATAAAGTTTGACTTTTTTTTTACAAAAAGGCAAATTTGGTCCCATAGCTCCGCTCAAATCTGATTGGTTCTTTTGGTGCTTACGTGGCTTCTTCTAATTGGATGGGGCACGGTGGGTTTGTTTTTGAAATTTTTTCTTTTGGATACTTCGGAAAAAGGTTTGAAATCACCCAGTGACCCCAATCAGTTCGATTAAAGTAAATTTTAAGTGGAAGGGAAAAACTTACTTTGACCCCGTGCAGGAGGACATGTGACAAAGCTAATGGTGGAGATGTGGACCTTTGGAGGTAAGTTGGATGTTTTTCCCTTTTGGAAAAATGGGGTAAAATTCTAAAATGGAAGCGTGCCCCCACCAAATCATTTTGAAGCCTTAAGGTTTTTGAAGTTGTGCCATAATGACACGTGGAGGTCTCCACCGGGTCTTCTTTCCTTAGAATTTTCAAAAACTTTGTCAAGATCTAGAGAAACGTGGCGAGCCTATGCTCATTCAACATCTCAATTTTTAGGGACCATCTTAGGATGTGCCACTGTGACACGTGGCGGTTTGAAAATTCAAAGGGGCAGGAAAGCGGACCATCAGAGGCAACTTGGATTTTTGCCTCTTGTCATCAAAAGAATTAAAATCTCAAAATGTCCCGCAAGCCTGACAAGAAGGAGGTCAAATTTGGTGTTGAAAATGTCAAAAGGTGGGGAAGCAGACCATTGGGGAAACTTGGATTTTTGTCCCTTGATATTCAAAAGACTAAAATTCTCAAAATGACCCACGGGCCCAATAGAGAAAAGTCAAAACTTGTTCCCATCAATGGTGAAGGTGCAGAATTTTAAAGGAAAAATGGAAAATTTCCTTTTGTGGAAAAAGGAGTTAAAAGTGAAAAAGGAAGTGTGGTGCTGCAAGAGAGGCAAGGAGGAAGAAAGGAAAAACGGTAAGGATCCAAGGTCTTCGGGATCAAACCCGGTTAGGAAAGAATGCATACAAGATTAAGTATGGAGGAGGTAGCAAAAGAGGAAATGCGTCCTAATGGAACTTCTTTGAAGGTGAATCCAAAAGAAAAGGAAGACCAAATGAGCGCTAGACTGGCGCGCGTGTCCCAGAGGAAAGTGAGGAGTCGAAGGAAAGGTGAAAATTTTCCTTTCATTTAAAGTGTAAAAGATAAATTGTGGAACTATGAGTATGATTTTTTCTCTAAAAGGGGTGCCACGTGCCCCATCTAAAAAGGGGGACCCATTTTTCAAGTTGTTTTCCCACCCTCCTATACGGACCCGATACAAACTTTGAAGGGGCATATCTTTCAACCGTAGGGCTTGAAATGTTGTAAATCGATGTTGTTGGAAATATCTCGACCTCACCTATGCCATGGAGGTCTGAGACTTTAATTTTGAGGAGGTTAGGTAAAGGAAAATGGAGGAAACATCTTCAAGCCTTTAATGTAGGATCCATCTGTCTCAACAACCAGATCGGATTCGATCTGTTTCCACCATTTCCTCTTCTTTCAAGGCATTGAATCAAGGAATCATGCAATAAAGATGGATTTGGGGCATATTTTATCATAAGCATTAACAATAGTGGTTGAGATTCAACCCACTTTTCCCACTTCCCTCTCTCTTTCTTCTCTCTAATCAAATCTATAAATACATGGGCAGGATTCATTGTAAAGGGTTGTTCATTCTTATTCCTGCCCCCTCTCTCTTTCTTCTCCGGGTCAAATGAGGAGTTTAAGCATCCTCCCTTGGCTTTTTAATGGCATTTTCTTGCCTCTTTCCCATTAATGGTATACTTGTGTGAACTCCTAGAGAAATAAAATTTGTTTTGTGATGCGTTTTATCCATCCTTTACTCTTTTTGTTGTCTCTTCTCGCCTCTCACCATTTCGGGTATTGTTATCCAAAATGTGCCCCTGCTCATTTTGTGGCTAACTCCTCCCATTCTTCCCTCTCTTGTGCTTCAGTCACAAAATTTTTCTTTTCAGGCACTCAAAACCTTCTAGAAATGGCACCATTGGATAGAGCTCTTTCTCAGCTTTCCAGAAAGGTAAAGTTTTCCTCCTAACTCCATGTATTTTTGAAGTTATGGCTCGAGCGGAGTTTTTTGGGAAAAGTTTCCCCTGAAAGGCCCACGGCCAATGAGATGCCACCACATGGCACCTAGAGTGGTGGAGCGCGGGGAAATTTTGGAAAATTTTCCAAATGACCAAAAAGGTGCAAAAATTTGAATTTTTTTCCCACCGACCCGATTTGGCCCTGTTTTGCCCTAAAACTTCAAATCACCATATCTTTCGATCCAGAGCTCGGTTTTTCACGTTCTTTATATCAATGGAAAGATGGTGAAATTCTATACAAGATTCTAGGGTCATTTTTGAATTTTGATGGATTTTGGAGAGAGAAAATCAAAAATCCTTTGGCACGTGGTCATGGATAGAAATGACGTTTCAACCACCGTTTTTAATGAAGAATGGCTCGCATTCTCTCCCAGCATGGTTAAAAATGTTAGGGAATGGGTCTGTCAGGGCACCCATGCTATTTTGATGGCATTTTGGTCAATGGTTGAACCCCTTGCACTTTTTCCCATGTTTCTCTCTCCTGGGGTCGTGGTTTGCACTGTAAAAGCCAGAATGAGTTCATTTTGCAAAAGGAGAGACACTTTTCAGCTCTGCAACTTCCTTTTTCTTCCTCCTTGGCAGAATTTGTGAAGAAATTTTACCTTTCCATGTAATGCAGCACCTTTTCTTGCCTCTGGATCACTGTAATGTACTGTATTGGATCTGAGATGTTGATATATGTTCTGTGATTAAAATCCCTCAATCCTTTCATATATCTATCATTGCTTTCTTGATCTTTCATTACATTTTGAGCATTTGTGCATGTTTTGTGTTTCCTTGTGGATTGTGTATTTCATGTAGCATCAGGTGTCTACAACTCCTTTGGTGCATCACCTATTAGCATTAGTTTTAGTTTATCTGCATTCTCTATCTCTGTCTCCTTTGGAATTTAGGGTAGGATTAGGAGTTTAAACCTCTGCAATTGTGCAAGTAAAATAGCTGATCAGAGGAGTTGAGGAACCAGCCTCTAATCTGGAGATTCCTCTTCCATTTTTGCAAGTCCCACACTTGGGAAGAGGATTCAATGTTGTGCAATCACACTGGATGCTTAGAATGATCAAACTAGAAATCTGATCAACATCCGGGGTCTTTCTTGATTTGCCACAATAGGTAGGTATACTATGCGTATCTCTAATGTCCATTACAATTTTTGGGAGTTGTTTTTAAGGGGGTTTAAATGGTGTTCTATGTGAAATTTATTCTTGGTCTGTGATGCATCTATCCATCCTCTCCATTGCTCACCTCTCTCCATTTTAGGTAGTTGGGTTTGTGATTAGCAGATTCCCTTTTCTCGGTGCTATCACCTTTGTAGTGTAGGATTTCTTTATTTTCATGCTCTCTCTCTCCTTGGTCCCTCGAATTGTTAGATTAGGAGTATATAGTTGCATTTCCTTCCTTAGAAGTAGTTTAGCACTAAGATTAGGAAGAGGAACCAGCCTTCTCTAGAGGAGCATTCCCAGTTGTAAGTCCCATGGCTTGGGGAATAATCCAATGTTATGCAAATCACACCAAATGACCTTGCCTTAGAAAATTAGATCCATAACTCATTTGGGGGTGCTATGATTTAACACTAGTAATTTTTGGCATGCTCGGTGGTACATGTCTGAAGTGCCTTACCACTTAACTTCATCGGGTTTGATGTGCTCGTGGTGAATATTTCAGCCTTTGGAGGTACTTTCAAGCACATCCGGCGACTCCTTCTGGTCAAAAACCCATTCTCTAAGTTCTGAGACCTTTTCCATCCATTTCCACTCATTTCATCCATTTTCTTCTTCCATCTCTTTCATTTTCTCCCATTCCATGAGGTTGTGCAATCATGACTTCATTCCCTTCATGGAACTCACACTTACAGCAATGCAATCCACCTCCAATGTATTTCCCAACTCCTCCAAATCAACATTATGATTAGATCCAGACCATTATGCTTACCCATATGAGTAGAGTCAAAGTCAGTTTGGCCATGGAGCTTATCAAGAACAAGGGGGTGCATACAATGGTGATAACTATGTGGAGAATGTTGATTTATTGGAGAAAATTCAAAAAACGGAGGCTACCATGGTTCAATCAAGGGGCATAACATGAATAAAGGCATTCAATATTGGTTGCAGGGAACCTTTTCCATGGGAAGGCCCTTTTCCAAGACATTACAGCCCTCAAGAGAAGCTTGACTTCATGGTTGAAATGCTGCCCCATCTTACATAGTGGATTGAGGACATTGGGGATTATGAACAAGTGTGGGAAAACCTTGTCAATGGGTAAGTCAATCACCAGCTCCCTGCCTTTCATTTTCTCTCCTTCAATATTTATCATTTCAGCAAAGGAAAGAGTCAAGCCCCTCACTTGCTGCCCTAAGTGTTGATTTCATTTCTCCATCTCCTAGTATTCAACCTTGTCTCAATTTTCTATCCTTTTCCCTTTCAAATAGCCATCCCCTCAAACAAACAAGAACTTGCACCTCCCTTCCCACCACAAAAAATTGCAAATATGGTTAAACCCAAACCTACCACTCCTTTTGATTTCCCAAGCCCATATTGGGAAGAGACTCAAGAATCTAGTCAAGGAGAACAACACGAAGAGGAGCCCAACAGAAAAGAAATGACAGATAATCTGAAGAGTTGGGCTGCCAAATTTGGGTTTACAAATATCCCCTTGATGGTCAAGCCAATAGAGGAGGTCAAGATTGAAGAACCAATGGTGGCTGAGGCTGAGTTTGCAGCAGAAGAAGAGCAAGAACAAGAGGAGGAACAATCAGTCCCAAGCCCCATTGAAGAGGAGTAGCTGGGAGAGATTAGATCAGTGTTAAGGCCACTCAATGAAGAAGACATCATTGAAGATTTTTTTCTTTCATTTCAAGGGCCTGATTTGATTGATGAACCCATGATGGAAGAGGACCATACAATTCCAGAGGCTCTAAGTGTGGAGCAGGCTACGGGGAACCTTCATTTCTTCCTCCCACTTCATCCCCTTCAAGATCTCATGTTGAAGAAGAGTTTGATCTTTCAAACTTCATGTTTGAGAGTGAAGGGAGCCATGGTGATCAAGTTGTAGATCAAGAAGGCACCATGGAGGAGGTAGAGCACATGCAACAGACAACAAGGAGGCAAATTACTTGTCTTACTTGGAGGATTGCCTTGATGGAGGGAACCCACGTAGATCACATCATTTTTCCTCCATCCATCCTCGACACACATGAACCTACTACCATGAAGGAGGATATTCAAGTGCAAAATCATGCACTCCATAATGGCCCTCTGGAACCATGGTTGAAAGATCTTGATCTTCCATGCTCTTTAAAGGAGGAGGAAGAGAAAAGGCGGGGAGGATGTCATCATCTCTCACACCATCTAGCCCAAGAAGGTCCACAAGAAGATTCCATTTTGGATTTGAATTTCGAGAAATGGGCACATCCGAAGGATTAGGTACTATGCCCAATCGATACTTGGCTTCATTAAAGCCAAGGGAGAAGCCAAAACTAATCATGCCTTCTCTAGGGCATGAGGATGAGCATAAAGTACCATGGGTCATCATCAACACCTCCAAAAGTCTGATGCAAGTCAGCTTGGGGAGGTATTTTCTATTAATGCTGATACTTTGATGATTTGGGTGGAGGACCGGCTTATTTTAGGTTTTTCACTCATACAGGAAACTATATTTAGTGTCAAATCATTTGCATGGTTGCCCCTCTTGAGAAAGGAAAGCTACATCTCCCTACCTATAGCAGACTTTGTTTAGCATTCTTTCTCTCATGTTAGTGTAGGAGTAGGATTATACTTTGTTTTTAGCAGAAGAAGTGCTTATGCATAATCTACTTGTCTCATTTGAGGCATGTATGATTTGGTCTTTGTATATAAGTTTTGTTCACATTGCTCTAGATGTGCACAAGGCCAGACTCTTCACTATTTACGGTAGAAAGATCCATAGTTTCCTCGTAATTGATTGCAAATTCCAAAAAAGAAAACAAATGCATAACAACTAAAGTCATTTCAAAACAATCCATTTTAGGGACAAATGAAAGTCCCAAAGTTAAAATAATTTTCTACTCTCAGAAATTCCATTTCCAAGATTTCCTTATGAAAATTGAGTGTACAGAGACTTAGGGTAAGACAAGACATAGAAAATTCATACATTCAAGCTCAAGGTGGCTTAGGGATCAGACCTTCAAAGGTTTAGATCAGTTTCATGTTTATCAAGTAGACTCCATGCCCAATGGATGCTTCAAGGCCATTGGTCTCTTCATCTAGCAGGTAGATGTCCTCGTGAGTCACCAAATTGTTATCCCAAATTTCCCCGAGAAAGTTTGGTTAGAACAATCCTTACACATACAAAAACATGAAGGGAAATGATTTAAACTCACGAGCTCGAGTTCTAACACAACAAAGTGAAAATAGAGGTCCGAGAAATTCAAATTCAACCCTGCACAAGAAGAAATAGAAGAAACGGTTCTTCTAGGTGTTTCCATGTCTTAAATATATTTAAAGGGTCGATGGAGGACTCAACAATGGAATTGCAGGTCGAGATAAGAAGGGGAAGTGCTTTGTAAGAGAGGGCCAGAGAAAGAAATAAAAACGGTAAGGATCTAAGGTCTTTGGGCTCAAAACCATTCAAGAAAGAATCCAGAAAATATTAAGTATGGAGGAGGCAGTGGAAGAGGCCACGTGTCCTAATGGCGCTTCTCCAAAGGTGAATCCAAAAAAAGGGAAGACCAAATGAGCACCAGACTGATGTGTGTCCCAAAGGAAAGTGGGGAGTCGGAAGGAAAGGTGAAAATTTTCCTTTCGTTCAAAGGGAAAAAGATAAATTATGGACCCACGAGTCTAATTTTTTCTCTAAAAGGGGTACCACGTGCCCCATCTCAAAAGGGGGACCCATTTTTCAAGTTGTTTTCCCGCCCTCCTGTATGGACCCGATACAAACTTTGAAGGGGCATATCTTTGGACTCAGGGCTCAAAATATTATAAATCTGATGCCATTGGAAAGATCTCGGCCTCACCTATGCCATGGAGGTCCGAGACTTTAATGTTTGAGGAGGTTAGGTAAATGAAAATGGAGGAAATGTCTTCAAGCCTTTAATGCAGGATCCATCTGTTTCAACAACTAGATCAGATTTGATCTATTTCTATCGTTTCCTCTTCTTTCAAGGCACCAAATCAAGGAATCATGTTGTAAAGATGGATTTGGGGCATATTTTATTAGAAGAATTAACAAAAGTGGTTGAGATTCAACCCATTTTCCCCTCTTCCCTCTCTCTTTCTTCTCTCTAATCAAATCTATAAATACAAGGGCAGGATTCATTGTAAATGGTTGTTCATTATTTTTACCTGCCGCCTCCCTCTTTCTTTTCCAGGGTCAAATGAGGAGTTTAAGCCTCCTCCCTTGGATTTGTAATGAAATTTTCTTGCCTCTTTTCCATTAATGGTTTACTATGTGAACTCTTGGAGAAATAAAATATGTTTTGTGATGTGTTTTGTCCATCATTTTCTCATTTTTTTGTCTCTTCTCGCCTCTCACCATTGCAGGGTATATTATGCATATCTCTGATGTCCATTGCATGTTTTGGGAGTTGTGTTTAAGGGGTTTGAAATGGTATTCTATGTGAACTTTATCCTTGTTCTGTGATGCATATGTGCATCCTCTCCATTTCTCACCTCTCTCCATTTCAGGCAGTTGGGTTTGTGATCAATAGTTCCCTTTTCTCGTGTTATCACCTCTATAGTGTAGGATTTCTTTATTTTCATGCTCTCTCTCTCTCTCTCTCTCTCTCTCTCTCTCTCTCTCTCCTTGGTCCCTTGGAATTGTTAGATTAGGAGTAGATAGTCACATTTCCTTCCTTAGAAGTAGTTTAGTGCTAGGATTAGGAAGAGGAACCATCCTTCTCTTTAGAAGATCATTCCCATTTGCAAGTCCCATAGCTTGGGGAATGATCCAATGTTATGCAAATCACATCAAATGACCCTACCTTAGAAAAGTAGATCCATAACTCATTTGGGGATGTTGTGTTTTTGCACTAATAGTTCCTTTGGGACCCACCTTAGGACATGTGTTAGGCTCATTTCTCAAGGGTGGAGTTGTGGAGTAAAATGTAAAATTTACATTTTTCCAAAAAAGTTGTAAAAGGAAAAAAGGAACTTGTAGGCCCACTTTGAATTGGATCTCCCACATGGATGGTCAAAATTCAAAAATAAATCTATGGTAGTTGTGCATCTATATCTCGATTTTTCTACCATTTTTGTTCCAAATCTCCTAGGAGTGCGAGTCTTCATGATTTCTCGATATTTCTTGCATGCCAAATAGGGAAGGGGAGTTAATTTGATATCCGAGTTTGGTGAGGAAGATCTGAGGATGTATTTTTCCATTGATATGAGATCTAACCTCTGGGCTCAATCCAATCTTCTTTTTCCTTCCCGAGCACGTAAAGAACCAGATTTGACATATTAGGGGCGGAAGTGGTTGGCGAGTAGAGGGGAAAGTGATCTACTAGAAGAAGGAGTAGAATGCACCTTCGATTTTGGAGAAGATTATACACCTAAAGAAAATTCAATAAAAAGGATAATAAAGAATAGTGCACACAAAATTTTTGACAAGACAAAGCAATCACAGAAGAGGAAAAGTAAAGATGGAGAAAGTAGTGAGACTAGTGAGACCAAGGATGATGGTGATGGGAGAGAAAATAAATCAAAATCCAAATATGGATCTATAAATAAATTTAGGAGACTTGCTAAATCTAGAGGAGAGGCGTTTTTCAGTAGAAGAAAGGCGTGTAAATTTTTCAATAGTAGTTTGTGTTGAAATTTTTCGCACCTCATATAAAAAGGTCAACTCAAAAATTTAAAAGTTTCTCATATTGGTCAGGTTACAATTTTGGCTATGTTTGGGTCATCCATCGTAGAAGAAGATATAGATTTTAATTGTTCAGTTTTGGATAGTCTTTGAAGTCACATTTGGATAAAAACTACAACTTAGGTGTAGTTATAGAATGTCATGCCTCATAGATGCAACCATTTCATTTTTACCCTCTTCAAAACTGAGCAACAACCCTAAAAGCAATTAAGACCCTACAGAAGGTAGGAAGGGAAACATGTATTAGACATAATGTTATGAAGCTGCAAACAAGTTGCAGGTTTGAATCATGGAAAATGTAATGTTTACAAGTAGTTTGCATTTCTAATGAGCATCAAAAAGGTACATTTGATTTTAATTTATTTCCATGATTAAGTGAATTATTTAAGTTTTTGAGTTTTATAAGTTCATTTATTATCCATACAAATGAATAAAGTATAGAAAAGAAAGACATACATCTCATTACATGAAAATAGTTCATTTATTCATGAGGAATAACATTACAGTGAACCCACACAATCCATGGGAATAAATCTAAAAATAAAACAACAATGAAAATATAAATACGTAAAGTTGTGAACAAAGGAAGAATGAATCCATCATTTCCTAGGATTCCATCAGTTTTGTTTGAGTTGTTGACCTCATTGCTCCTCTCCACCATCTTCACCAACTGTTGTTATTGTACTTGAAAGAGGAAAAGTTATGTTAAAGCTATGAATTTCAATCTTGTTGTATTCACAACTTTAAGTAGATGAAATTTCAAATAAATGAACTTGAAATCAAAATGCAGAAAGGAGTTGAAAAATAGAGTATGATTCTCAACACCATGACAGGAAAAGAAAAGACATTAGTTAAAGAAGGTTCATCATGAATAATGCATTCATTACAGGTCACTTTAGGTTGTAAGATGTACATTTCACTTATGAATGTATCATACTTTATCATCATTCAAGTGCTTTCAACATTCTTATAACATAATGTAAAGAGACAAGTTTACATATAGTGCCAATGAGATATGATAAAAATAGACAATGAAGTTTGTAAAAGAGATTTTTTTCAAAAGTAAAAACTAGTAGAAGAATTAAATAATATAAATTTATCGGATAACTATAAATGCATCAAATGCAATTTTCAAATATAGGAAATCAAGATAGTAAATAAGGTACTTTCCTTCAATAAATTCATGTTCCAGTTTTGAATCTTTTCTTTTGGTAGAGTTTAGTTCTAGAAGCATCATTAAATATCATATTCAATATCAATCAATAAAGAAAAACTTACAAGTATCAAATTAACTAAATCCACAGAGAAATAGATGAAAATTAATTATAGAGAATACAACTTGCAAGAAGAATAATGTATATCAAAATAGGAATGGGTTATCATGCACATTTATTAACAACTTCATATGCTCATAGGAATCAGTTCTTTAATCAAAAGGAAACAAATTGATATCAGCTATAGAAAAAAAAATTATTTCATGGATACTACTAGCTTATATAGTCGTGGAGAGAATGGAACAATGAATCCTAAATTTAAGAGGCAATCAACAAGTTAGCACCTGTATTCAATCATGAAGTTATCAATAAAATTAAGCAAAGAAAAAATAACACTAAGGAGCATCAAGGCTCAAATTTACAAATTAGAATGGAACTACAATTTGTAACAGTCATATTTAAAGTGCCCCAAGATACAATGAATAAAATATTCTTTTTCGATATGACAAACATTGATTTAAGCATGTGTTTCACTTTACAAGATATGAAGGGATCTCTCAAGAGAAATTAAAGTAACATCTATAGCTATGCAAAGACTGTAATGACCTTAGCATCAAGAAATCATGGCTCTTCAATAATAATTTATTCACAACAGTAGAGAAAACTTTCAACTCACTCAAAACATTCAAGAACATCAATAATTTTGAGAAATCTAATGTTTTTAGTTACAAAAAGTGTTCTTCCAAAACCTAAGCAGGAAAGAAAAGTGAGCTCTGAAACAAGCCTCTACAAAATCGGCGTAGACAAAGCAGAGAGAGCGAAAATAGCATATATTTTCAAACACCCATATCCAAAAAAGTTTAGATCTCGAACTTACTATATTCTTCAACCCAAGTTAATGGAAAAAGAAAGCAGAAGCTTTCAATGGAGTACGACCTAGTCTTGGAGTAGTTCATCAAATAGTTTGATTCTAAAATACACAGTAAACAAGATAAATATAGTGCCATAAAATGATTGAGCCATTGTGACTATACATCCAGAATAAAAAAATAAGCCAGCAAAATGATAGGAGGGCACGTAAATAATGTGGCTATAGACAAAAAAAATTCAAAAGATTTCATCAATGGCATGTCACATGGTAGAATAAATAATAAAATAACACCTATTGGAGGTTATGGTAAGCTGGTTTGGTAAAATGGAACTTCCACAAATGCAATTATAGAAATCTCATTCTATAGTAAAATACATCAAAATTCAAGCTCGAAAAATAGAATACACTTCATCGGCATCGAGGCAAAAGATGTCATTATTATATAAATTTTGAATTTAGGATGAGACATCACTTCTAAGTGAATCAAGCAACATTCAAGGCAGAGCTATGAACCCAATACAGGAAAATCAAGATGGCAAATCATAGTCATAACCAATAAATGTACACCATCATGACTTCTCACAAGAATATAAAGACTCACAACCCACATAAGGAAATGGTAGATTTAGCTCCATAACAGAGGGCTCAAATTAGAAAATAGAGCTCATGGCTTTAAACAATGAATACTCCAAAATATCAGGGTACAAAGATCAAGATCACAAAATTCACAACAAACTAGGTGTTTGTGGCCATACAAAGAAAACAAGGTCGAGCTCAACAATTATTCCACCATAATGGATCACACACCAAGTTTTGTACTAGAATTTTAGTCAAAGAAGTAAAGTATGTAACAAGAAAATGGAAACTCTATTTTCTTAGAAAATATGAACTCCCAAAACGAGAATCGAGAGCCACAAAATAGGCAAATAGTAGTAAAGAATTCTTAGGAAATAGTTGTATAAACAATACCCAAATCTAGGTCACAAGATAATGTAGAGCTCACCATAAAGGGAAGAGTTCAATAATAACAATGTAAAAGTACCTTCACCATCGAAAGAAGTCACAAATGTAGAATAACATAAAGCCATTCAACAAAGTGATTATGAAGAACAAAACTCATGTGGACTTTTCAATGACTTGGCCAAATCTTCAACTTATCAAAGAAAACTACAACATATTAATGAAAAACAGAAAATGCCTCACAATATCCAGTTTTGAGCGACCGCAAAAGAAACTACAAGTGTAAAGGGAACTTACAAGTTTAAATTGAAACCCTCAGATGTCAAGTGTGGAGTCTAAAAGAACAGGTAACCAAAATCATTTTCAAGCTTGTAAATATGTGATAAAGAAAATAGATCACAAAAGCAAAAATGACTACAAAGAACCTCAATGTAGCAACAAAACAGAGCCCTGAATAGAACTCCATTGATTTTTTAAGAAATCCAAATGGTTTCTGCGATAAACCCAACAGCCTCCATTAGAGCATAATCAGGGCTTAACAGTAAGCACAATTTGTTTAACTTTGAAAGCAATAACCCATGAATTTGTTATTTCTTCTCCTATAAGAAATGGGCACACATTATTTAAATTCAAACACTTAGAAATGATAAATTGGGAATGAGAAAAGAATACCCACAAGATATTAAGGAAAAGATTCGAGTTATAATCATTTGCAGTTAGAAAACACAATTCATTTCTTCCCCTTATATGAAAATGTAAAGGAGGATAATGCATGTTAAAAGGTGTTCAACATCAGTGTTATCATGTGGATCAGTGAAAGGGAAAAAATTGGAGGTTACCTTAACCTTTTCAAAAAATCCTTATTTTTTGCAGAAAGGTGAGGTATTATTTCTTGCACATGATTAAAGTGGTACCCACATTGCAAGTTTGAATAATCTTGTGATGTATTAGAGATCAAATGCATTATTTATTTTTCTTGCACAGAAGTATTATTTTGCATGTGATCACTACAAGACAGATCAGAGAAGAAGACAAAAATACCCTTGCAAGTGGGTGAATACACAGAGGTCAACATCAAACACATGGAGATTTTTTTAAGTCCAAAATTACCTTATTTTTCACAAAATAAAGGAGTATTATGATATGCATGTTAAGTGCACAGGTGTGAACATCAACAGAGATATGATTAATTTAATCATACTACAAGAATAAAAAAACATGTACTTGCATTGGAGGAGACTTTCACAAAAAGAGATATTATTAGTTAAATTATTCACCCAATTTTATTCATTGTATTTAAAATAGATAATTAAAAACACTTTGACTAAAGTGTAAATTTGTAAGTAATACTATTAGTGCCTCATTGTATTCAAAGAATGTCTATTTTTATTCCTTTATTTATTCATGATAAAGGGGTAAAATTTGCATGCATGGATGGAGTAAAAATTTAATCCTATTTTTAGGATGGGGTGAATTATTTTTGGCTATATATTGTGTGCACTAGTAAGGCACACATGAGGACTTTGGGGACATAGGAGTGTTGAAGCATATTTCTTCCACTTTTACCTTGAATGAGAACTAGTTTTTGCCTTTCTAATTATTTGCAGTGGTGTGTATCTTTCCATTAATTCTTGTGAATGTCAATTCCCTGATTAATCATCTTACCTTTCTGTAAATATGGTATTTTTGTATAGTCTTAGTGTGCATGTTTAGCTTGTTGTGTTGTTGTGATTTATCCCTCAATACATAAGTGTTTTTCCTTAATATTATGTTGAAAACCATTGGTTCGTGCATCTAAAATTCATTCTCAATTTTATTGTGCATATACTTAGTCAAAGCCTTAATAAATTTGGTGTATCACCCATTTCAATTTTAGTTATAGTCATATTTTTACTCTCAAAACCCCAAAATTTTTGTTTAGGATACATAAATAAGGAATTTTCTTGATACTTCAGAGAATCACCTCAATAATAGGTATACCTATAGACCTGAGGTGTTTCCATTGTATCTACAAAAGAGAGAGATCGAGCGAGCTTAGAACCCTTTCTATCATCTCTCAATCAAGGTAAACTTTTGAGAGATAACAATTAGGATTATTATATGTTAAGGAGAAAGCCGAGTATAGGTGGGTCTTGTTTTTAGTCTAAATTTCAAAATTATATTATATTTGTTAAAATTGAGTTATGTAAATTATCGTAGTTGTATATGGTTTGTTTCAATAAAATTTGTTTAGATATGTGGAAAAAAGTAATTAAATATTACTTTTAAGTTATTTGTATTAGGTGTCATTAGTATTATTTTTAAATATGAGTCATCGTCATGTTATCAACATGTTATTAGTTTGTTATCTTGATTGTAGAGTTATGTAAGTCCTTGTCATTATAAAGTGCCCCTTTGTTTCTATTAAAATAGTCTAAGTTGTTAGTAATCTACTGGAAAACCTATTCTAGAGGTTGTTGGTATTGTCCTCAAAAACCATCTGTTGTGTGGTTGTTGGTTAACCACTTAGAAAACCATCCAAAGGTTGTTGGTATTTTCCTTAAAACCATTAATATCATCAGCAGGATACGTAGCGACACATTGCACGTAAAAGACAAGGTAGGTTTTCCCCATGTTCACATTAAGGGGGGGAATGTTAGGAAATATTTATTAGTGCTCATATTAGTGACTCTTACATTTGTATCATTTAATAAGTTATAACAATTATTGTATTTAGAATAGGTTACGAGTTATTAAAACAACCCATATATAGTTAGTAACTAGTTTCTTATATTCTAGGGAAACTTTATCCTATATATTAGGATATTGTATAGTGTGAAATATTATATTGTGCATTCATGACTATTTTCGTTCTAGATATCACTATTTTCTATTACAACCATATATCATATGACAAAATATATCCCATTTTCCCATGTGGAGAAATGAAGGGGAATTGTCAGCCTACTTTTCCATTTTCATGGGAAAACGGTTAAAATTCTTCACCTATTCTCTTAGCAATTAATGCCTAGTACCTAAAGAAATTGGAGATTGGTTTTTAACGGGAAGAAGGAAGAAGAATTTCTAAATCAATAAATATTTTGGGATATTCATAACCTCTCTCTGAGAAACTCTTTGACAAAATACGTGCAAGAAAAATATTGACAGAGAATAATTTTTGAGGCTTTCATTTCCAACTCTCTTATTTCTTGTGAATTCATGCATAGGAAAAACAACATAGTCAACACAATACAAGGAAAAATAACATTGCTTACACATCCAAAGATAAGAAAACAAACCGCTCCATGCACTCACTTGGTAAGCCACGTAGGTTAAAGGAAATGGTCACGCAAGGGAGGTAATACATGCAGTCCAAAATGGTCCAGCATAACCCATGCATGTAGAGGGAGGTAAATGGTTGAAAAAAAGTCCACTCCACAACCAATATTGGTCCAACACGTTGTCCACGCATTCACCAATGGTAAAATAATTTTTAAAGTTAAAATATTGTCCACACAACCAAATGTAGAAAAACCACACACTTATCCATCATGTCACTATCAAAATAGTCACACAAGGGAAAGGTAAAACTACCCACGCATTCATTTGACATGCCATGCATTCACCTTGGTAGGCTATTAGCGACGCATCAGCCTAAGGAATATTTTCCATGCAACCAAAGATAGTCCACCCATGCACTCTAAGGAAAGAAGAAAGTCCACCCATGCACAAGGAGGAGATCCATCATACTACATTTTCACGTGAGGGACAAGGATGATTTTTCATGTGGGTAAATAAAATAGAGGCTATTTAAAAAAGGCCACGCATAACCACGTCAGTGAAGGAAAAATAAGCCCAACGCATTGGCCACTCAAGTCAAAGGGAAACAAAACTTGCACACTAGAAGAAGGCCAATAATAGTTTATCCCGAGCCTACACAAACAAGCTCAAATTCTTACAAATTAAGCCTGATCCAATTTGGTGCTATCGAGCTCGAACTCAAAAAACTAACGATTTTCTATTTTGGAGGTAGTTCAATTTGCAAGGCCGAACCCATAGGATTTTGGCATGATTTATAATTCGAGTCCGAAGCTCAGTTTTTCATTGTATAGTTCAAGCTTGTACCTATCTCGAGCTCATATTACCATTTTGAAAAATTATAAATCCAAACATCTCTATTTATTTTAAAAAATAATAATAAATAAAGAGACATATTTTTCCTTGTAGTTATGGTGGTCCGAAGACTAAGACCCGACACCATTTTGCGTGCTTCCTTTTATCCTTCAAAATTCATAATGGATGAAAAACTAACAAATATGTGGGAAATTCAAATAAATCCAAAGAAAATTCAAACTAGTCCACACTTAAATATGAATTCCAAGGGATCATTCCACCCACTTCTATCAAATTTACATATGACAATATCACCGACACTGATCTTGGCCACATCAACATAACACAATTTTGTGATCGGGTGAAAGGTGAGGGGAAAAACATCTTCTAAGATTAACTCTATCATAGTGGTCTACCTCAAGCAACAAATTTTCCTTGTTTTAGTGTAATTCCATGAGCTAGTCATTTCCTACGTAGAACATTGTGATCTCGAAAGGTGAGGATCTTCAAGAATGATTGTGAATCTTTCCTTTTGATCACATCGGAGAACATAAAAGAATTTCAACATCCCTGATTTCCCTGAGAATACTGACATCACTTAATTGTTAGCACAAGAATTTTGGGATGAAGAACCCTCAAGTGGACCTAGTGTTTCAAAACATTTGACTAGTGACCAAGAGGAATCGTGTTGACTAGTTTCCCAAGGATTTGTACCGCATTGAATTTTTTGAGGAAATAAGTGATATAATCACTCTTCTGAGCCGAGTCTTTGGTTTCCCCTCTGCCAAGGATTTTTCACCCATGGATGTATCAATTCATCTGCATCATCCTTCCAAAGAGAGAATTTGTAGATTGAGCCACCATCATTAGTGAAAATCTCTATAGTAGTTGATCGACATGAAGATGACTTGTTATTTCTACATGACATCTTACCCAACCTATGTGGTGGCAAGAAGGAAGCTATTTTTAGGGTTAGAGATGAAAGGCATCATGGGTCCTTCAAATAGTGTTTTCCACTATTATCAACAATTTTTTTCAAGAATGGATCTCATCACTTCAGGAGAGTTAATGATTATTTCATCTTCCGTGTGATCAGAACACTAAATAGGAATTCAAAATAAAGATTCTCTAAGGATGTCATGGTGGTAATTTCTCATTGGAGAACATGGTTCATTCAATTCCCATCCTTTTCCTACATTTGCGTGAGTTTATTTGTAGGCACTCCATGAAAGCTTCCTAATTACGTAAGTGATAAGTGGGTATTAATTGAGCTTACATGGAAAATTTTCAAATTTCATTGTCTTCTCAGTGACAAAATTATTCAGCATCCACTTCGTAATCCAAATTGGGTGATACCAATATCCAATCTCTTCAATTGCACAACTTATGGAAAAGGATTTTTTCATTACCATACATCCATTTATGTGAAGAGATCATAATTTAACATCAATGGATTCATGCAAAATGATCTTGGAGTGAAGTACCAACATAATCACACCATGGAAGACTATTGGCTTCTTGCTTAGATGAAAAAAAAGTAATAAGGAAAGAATTATCTTGCTTGACCCTTGCTCAAATCAAGGCCTTCACATCAAAGATCCTCCGATTCACTAATATATGATGGTGAAAATTTTATTGATCCCTCATATGATGTTGTTGCCTTTACTCCATTTCTCCAAGTTGATTAGACCAAGAGATATGAATTCTCTCTTGATGTCAAGAATCAAATGATTCAAGAAAATAACATAACATGGTATGAATGAGAACTTGTAAAGTTACCATCCATCCAATTTCATACCTCACGATCACATAAATTTCCAACACGAGGAGGTATAAAGTTGACTAGAACCTCTTCTTGGTCAACCTCCATGCCATCAACCCATACACACCAAGAAAGGAGAGAATGGTTTCTCAAATATACTTCTCCAAAGAAGATGTCGCGAGGAGAAACATCTAAGGTTCTTATCCCTATTAAAAGAAAAGAACGTGTCTCGGGGTTTTCCACTTTGAGTAGAGACTCATCTACTCATGTTACTGATAGTTCAAGGAAGATCATCCAAGTGGAAGCCCCACACGTGTTGAAGATTCAGTCCCCTCTTCTCACTATTAAAGTTGCACCAGAATGACACATGTGGAACTGCGGGCTCCTTTGTGTTCTTTGTGTTTTGGCTAAGTCCCTTTTGTTTGGAGGGGCCATATGTCTAACCCTAGACATGTGGAGGCTTCATGCTTATTTGGAAAGTGGCCCTAGATTTTACTTTTAATTTGATGGACGAGGCATGTGGAGGCTTCCGTTGACCCGTTCTTTACTTAGCCGATTCGAGCTGGTTTTGGCTCCCATTTTTACTTATGGCCACGTGGCGAGTTTACACTTTGTTTGAGACCGCTACCTTTTTAACCTTTGAAGTTACATCAGATGACATGTTGAGGCTTCCACGGGCCTATCCTAAGCTTGGACTTTTAAATGGCCGATGTCTCCTTTTCATACACTGGACACGTGGAAATTTGGCACACATTTGGGGTCTCTCTTTAGGTTGCGCCTTTTGAATTTGCACCATTGGAATGACACGTGGAGGCTTCTACCGGCTTATCCCAAGCTTGTACATTTCAATAGCCGGTGTCCCCTTTGTGAACTTGGGACACGTGGAAAGCTGATACTCATTTGGGGTCTCCTCTTTGGGTCGCACCTTTTGAATTTACACCGATTAGACACGTGGAGAACTGGTGTACATTTGGGACCTACCTCCGGATTCTACCTTTGAAGATACGTCGAGATTACACATGGAGGCTTCCGTTGGCCCTTCTTTACTTATCCATTCAATAGTTGGTTCTGCCCCTCTTTGACTCTAGTTATGTGGTGAGCTGGTGCTCATTTGGGGACCACTCTTTGGGCCCAGTCTTGGTGTTGCGTTGATGAGGTATGCACGTGGCTCCTTCCACTTATTCCTTTATACTTAGTTGATTATATCCTGCTTCCCATTTAGGAACAATTGTTGGACCCTAGACACATGGAGAGCTAGCACTTTTTTGGGGAACCACATTTTGAGTTCAACCCTTGAAAGTGCGCCAATGAGACATGTGGCGTCATCTGCTAACCTTAGACTTTTCAATGACCGATTTAACTTTTTGAGGCTCTAACCATGTGTAGAGTTGGCACACATTTAGGACCTACCTTTTTTATGTACCTTTTGAAATTACATTGAGCTAACACATGGTGCCTTCCACGAGTTTGTTGTTTGGCCTTGAGTCCACTCGTATGCGGAGAAGTTTGAAAACTTCGAGCCCTTCCTCCGATTTTCTCTGTTGAGCTCTCATCTCCTTTGACACCATTATCCTCCTTCATTTTCAAGCTTTCTTGCCCCTTGATTTGAATGTGAGCTTGTAGGATGGAGTCGGACCTTCCGATTTTCTTGTGAAAGGTCATGTTTGATCAATTTTGCCTAAGGGGAAAAATTGGGATAATAATTTGGTGACTCACGGGGACATCTGCCTACTATATGAAGTGATCAGTGGCCTTAAAGCATCCATTGGGTAAGGAGTCATGAATGATAGCCTGGTACTAATCTTGTACCTAAATTCGTGAGCCCGAATGCCTCGCGCTTGGTGACCCTAAACTTGCTTCATTGTCTACACTCTCAATTTTCATAAGAAAATCTTGAAGATGAGATTTCTGAGAGTATAAAAATTCATCGACCTGGGGCTTTCACCTACTCTAGAAATGGACTAGAGGCACACTGAACTACACAATGGAATAACCTAGGAGAAATAAAATGCCACAACACCGCTATATAAAAAACTAAAAATCATACACACCCCAAGTGGGATATATAGAGTGTGGAAAATCACTTCTTTTTTTGAAAGCAAACCTACCTACTCTACGTTAACCGGAAGCAAATGGGACTCAAACAAATCCTAAAACTAGAAGAAGTAGCTCCCCTTCCTCACAAATTGTGACCATGTAGTTGATTTGGCATTGAACATGGTCAGAAATGAGAGTTAAAACCACCTTATGGATGGTGTCTCGCCCTCCTCAAAGAATCAAAAAACAAAATGTACACCTCTAAGAATTGTTATGTACTAGAATCTGGGAGGCATTGCTACTAACCTTTAGCATGCTGAAGCTTAACCTCATGCTTTAAAATGATCATGACCGGTGGCAAATCTTCAGCAGCAGGTTCTTGTGGTTGAAGGATGAATGATGGAGTAGTGAAATTTGTAATTTCTATGGGGCCCTCCTCATCAAAACATTCCTCCAAGTTTGATAGGAAATCAAACTCTTCGATGTCCTGCTGCAAGTGTGGATCGCATGAGGGGAATGAAGTCATGACTACACAACTTCATAAATGGCAGAAGATGGAAGATGTGGAAAGATGAATGGATGAAAATGGATGGGAGAAGGTCTATAACTCAGATAATGGGTTGTTGACTAGATGGAGTCACCAGATGTGCTTTACATGTGCCTCAAAAGGCTAAATCTCACCAAGAACACATCAACTTGATGAAATGAAGTGGTAAGGTGCTTCAGACATGTGCCACTAGGCATGCCAAAGCATTGATGTAAAATCAGAGCAGCCCACGAATGGCCTCAGATTTGAGTGGGGCATCCGGTGTGACTGCATAACATGGGACCATCTCTCAAGTTGTGGGACTTGCAGACTTGAGATGGACCTCCGGAGAAAATCCAACTTCTTCTTCCTAAACTACCTTCCACAAGCTACTCTAGTACATGCAAACTATCTAATCCTAATATAACCTTCCAAGGAAATAGGGAGAGAGAGAAATACATAAAAACATATCCTACACTAAAGTAGTGATACACCAGAAAAGGAAAGTGGTTGATCACAATCACATATGCCTAAATGGAGAGAGGTGAGAAATGGAGAGGATGGACAGATGTATCACGGATCAAATATAGATTTCACACATGAACACCACTTCAAACCCATTAAACACAGCTCTCAAAACCTACAATAGACATCATAAATATGCACAATATACCCTACAATGATGAGAGGCAAGAAGAGACAATAAAATAAAAAAGGATGGATAAAATGCATCACAAAACATATTTTATTTCTCCATGAGTTCACACAGGACATCATCACTGGGAAGAGGCAAGGAAATTCCATTACAGAGCCAAGAGAGGAGGCTTAGACTCCACATTCTAGCCTAAGAAAGAAAGAGAGGGGGCAGGAGAGAAATAATGACCAACCCTTTGAAATATGCCCCTCCTTTACAATATATAGGAAGAATGAGAGAAGGAGAGAGGGAAAATTTGAATCTTGCTCTAATCACCCCTATAATGCATTGAATTCCACCTGTAATAATGACGGGTTTTACTACAAGACTCATGCCTCCATGTGTTGTTCCTTGTTGGGTAAGAAAGGAGGCCCATTCTTCATCATGGCGATAGGTGGGAGACTTAACGGCATAAAAAATGGAAGATCAAAACATTAATGGTGGAAATTGGTAGCAGGTGTTGAGAGCTTTCCAAAACATCCTTTCCCACTCAAAACTAAGCTCTCGGTTGAAAGTTATGGCTTCTTGAAGGTCAGGGTTGGGTGCTTAATGCGGGCTCACAATATGCAAACGATTATGCCCATACAGGGTCCACGTGGCAGCCCCACACGTGTTGAAGATTCAACCCCCTCTTCTCACTCTTGAAGTTGCATCAGAATAACATGTGGCAGCTTCCGCGGGCTCCTCTGTGTTCTTTTTGTTTTGGCTAAGTCCCTTTTGTTTAGGCGGGGCCATATGTCTAACCCTGGACACATGGAGGCTTCACGATTATTTGGAAAATTCCCCCATATTTTACCTTTCAAGTTGCGCAGATAAGGTAGGTGTAGGATTCCACTGACCTATTGTTTACTTAGCTGATTCGAGCTGGTTCTACCTCCCCTTTTGACTTCTAGCCACGTGCCGATCCTACGCTCGTTTGGGGAACGCCTCCATATTTTAACCTTTGATGTTGTGCCAAGATGACATGTGGATGCTTCCACCGGCCTATCCCAAGCTTAGACTTTTCAACGGCAGGTGTCCCCTTTTCGGACCTGGGACATGTTATCTCTCAAAAGTGCACCCTATAGAGAGATGGCTGCAAGTTTTCTAGTCTTGCAAAAATTGATCTCTCTCTTTCGTAGATACAATGGAAACACCTCAGGTCTATGGGTATACCTATTTTGAGGTGAGTCTCTAGGATTAAAAGGTTGGTTCCTTATTGATGTATCCTAAATTGATTTTATGGGATTAAGGGTAAAAGATGGCTGTGAAATAACTAGATTGGGGTGATACACCAAATTTATATGAGGGCTTTGACTGAGTATATGCATGATTGCTATGGGAATAATAATTCACACACAAGCCAATGGTTTTCTATAGAATGTTTTAAGGGAAAAACTTGATTGTACGGAGGAGAATCACAATAAGATCGATAAGTTAATATGCACATTAAAATTAAGCAAAAATGTTGAGTTTTGCAGGTAGGGTAAGATTATTGGTCGTGAATTTGCATTCACAAGACTAATATAAACATACACAAGACTGAAAATAATTGGAAAGGAAGAAAATACTTCACACACAGAAGGAAAAAATGGAAAACATTTCTTCAGTACTCCTATATCCAAAAGTCCTCCTTATGCCTTACAAAGGCACACAATATATAAAAAATAAATTTTCCCATCCTTCCTAAAAATAGCCTAAGGCTGTACTTTCCCATGCATCCTAATTTTATCCTTTATTTAATTAAAGGATAAAATAATACAAACTAGTACAAGAGGCATTAATAGCCTTTGATTACATCTCAATCAACTGAAATTGACTATTCTATTTTTAATAAGGTCAGGTGAATAATTTTGCCAAAAATAGATTGCTTGCTAGGCAAGTCTCTCTCCATGGCATGCAACTTATCTCTTTCTCTATTCTGATCCATTTGCGAAGGATGCAAAACAACTCATTTGTTCTGATGTGCTAACTCCATGTGGGGACCACCCTTTGATATTGAACTTGCGTATATTTTCAGTTTGGCCACTTTGTGGACTTGGCACATATTATGAGATCCGCCACCTTTGCATTGTTCACTACCATGTATAGTTTTGGCACTTGATTTATTTGATACATTGCATGGTTTATACTTTAGAGATTCACCTTTTCGGTGATCATTGGCAATATGATGGTGGCCACCATTGTGATTATTTGATTTTATACACTATAGTCTCGACTTTGGAAGGTCAATGCATAGATTTTTTTGTAGACACGTGGGCTACCCATTCTCCACAATGACTCACCCCTTAGAAGTATTGTCGGTGGCTTTATGTTTTTAAAGTTGACCTAACTACGGTTAGGGTTTGTTAACTCCTATGTTTGCATTGGAACCTGGCTTCTCTCACATTCGTTGATCTCTGTCCTTTTTTACTGTGGGTTGATCCTCAACCTGTGGTTACTCACATTCGATCTGCATTGATTATGGTCGATTGTTGAACTGTGGTTGGTTGCTTTGAATTTGGTGAATGATCACCAACCATTGATCTTTGTACCTAGCTGAATCTTGATCATCGATGATTGATCATTGGTTAGGGTTTGTTGACTCCACTCTCAAGATGGCTGTAGAAGTAAATTTTGAACATGATGATCATTTCATTTCATTCTTTGGCCCGTGGGTGAAGCCCTGGAAAATTTTTTGATGCCATGGTTATTTGTGGTGAAGCTCGGCTCTGTTCGGTTTATGGTCTTAGAAATCTTTGTGACTCTATTTATTTTGAAAACCATGGTTCTTACTGACCACCATGAAGCTCACTTTTGTTTGATCTTTTCTCGTTTGGTCTTCAGGATCTCTCTGTGATATTTCACTATCTAGTTTTTGCATCGATGAGCTCAGCTTTTGGAATTTTTTGAAGATTTGTATTAAGCCGTCATTCATAGTCCTTCTTTTGAGTTTGAGTTCTCTGCGACCATTGGGTATATGAGATTTTGGAGCCTGGTTTGCATCACGGTCATTTCGTTTGAAAGCTTCTTTGCAATACTTGGTCATTTTTTTCTCATCCCTATGCTTTAAATTGGCTTTTGGTTGACCATTTGGGTTTTCTTTCTTGTTGTCTCATTCTTCTCGAGCTCTCTATGTAAGCTTGATGGTGGATTCTGAGCACTCCTTTTCTTTTGGCTCGGTGATGGTCTTGCAAACCGTTATGGGTATGTGCTCTTTCTACAGGCTTCTATAATTCTGAAGACTTGCATTTTACCGTTCCCTATTGAGCTTTGTCTGTCTGAAACTTTCTGAGCACTAAATAGTCATTCTTTTGCTGGTTGCTATCATCCATGAGCTTGGATTTTTGCAAAATGAGTGCTTGTCACTCTATCGGGTCTGCAACATTCTTGTTTCACTCTGTTCGAGCCTTCTGTGCAAAGTAGTGATGGGTCTTTTCCTTCGGTCGCCACTTTCTAGTTATGAGAAACTTTGTTTTGAAGTTTCGCTTGGCGAGCTCTATGTGTTTTCCACCAATGAAGATGGTAAGTTTGACCTCTGAACAAAGTAATTTGATTATTTTCATCACTGTCACTTTGTCCTTAGAGAAATAATGATAATTGTTCTCTTTCTCTGTTTTTTGGTGTTTTGTGACTCGGCTTTGGTCATTTTCGAGTTAAACCTGCTCTGCTCAAGAGCTTTTTGATGACTTTCTCAACTTCAACAAACTAGTAAGTACCATTTCTTGCTTTGATTTTGTTATCTGATGGCCTGGTAAAATGATTTCTGGAGTTCCCGTAGCTATTTCTTTGAATCATTATTTTATGGTTTCCTGTAACTGTTGCATGGACATCGTTATTGTAGTTTGTGAATTTGATTCCTCGCATGTCTCGGCCTTCTGAGCCCTTAACTTTAGACCTTGAACGTTACTATCTAGGTATCCATATTTATTATTCCACTATTTATTCTTTTGATGGTTTCAGGTACTTGGCATATACATACTTGTAAAATTTTGTGTTCCACCACTTTGAGCTTGAATCTGAGTTATTACAGCTTTAGTCTTTCTGTTTGGAGTCTATCAGATATCCTATAGCTCCTTGAATGCCTTGAATGTGACATTCCTTCTATAAAACTGTGAATCTTGCATTTATTTTGATCCCTAAAGTTATACTGTAGCATTCTATGTAGTTGATACCTAATAAATTTGAAAATTGTACTTGTAGAATGTTGTACTTGTAGATTTATCTTGCAACTTCATCTCTCTTCAGTTGGTTGGCTTATAATAAATGCTTTGAAATACTTCAATTTGATGGTTGAAAGTATAATTTCCTTTATTTTTGTATTTATATATTGTATTTCCTTTCATTATAGCTTTGATGCATGCTGGAAAAGTCGTAAATATCCATTTTATATGGCGAAGCCCTGTCAAATTTTTCTAGAATTCCTTCTTTTGTTCCTTTTTCAGCTGTAGTAGTATTTTATGATTCAAAATACAAAATGTAACACTTTGAAATTGAAACTGATTTGTTGTTGGAGGCTAGAACATAATATCTGATATCTTGACATGGCATGCTTTTCTACTTTTCTGTATCACTTACTTGATTTTAAATAATTTCTTTGAAGCATGTAGTAGTTGAAAACAAAAGATGAAAAGTTATAAATGTCCATTTTATATGGTGAAGCCCTATAAATTTTTTTCCATAATTCCTTCTTTTGTTCCTTTTTCAGTTGTAGTCTTTTCTTTTCTTCAGCTTCTCGAAATCTGATTCTTCTTCTTCGTTGTAAACTAAAAAATGTACTTCTATCTTCCATTCTCTCTTATGTCTGTAACTTCTTCCATTTGCAGAATGGTTGCTGAACTTTGAGTTACACTCTTCCTTCTTCTCAGCATGTACTTATGACTTGTTTATTTCTTCTTGGCTACAACCTATACCTACACACTTAAGAAAATAGTTAGAAAATATTTAGGCTTTTTGGCCTCTCTTGTGTCCATGTTTTCTTTTCTTTTCTCTTTCTTCTTTCCTCTTTCTGAGTGTATAAGCATGTATGTAGTTTGATCCTCCAGTAGAATATATCTCTTGTTATTTGAGATTCATATGCACAAATAGGACAGTGTAGGAATATGGTTTGATCCCTGAGCTCGTAACTGACAGTTTTATTTTTTCTCCTTTTCAGGTACAATGGCCTCTACAATGGAGATGAAGAAAAGCTGAGTAGAGATGCTTCGATCACAGAAATAAACCCCCAAGGCAATGATGGGTTAACTCATACTCCTTTACTTTCTCTTTCATGCATGTGTACCTTTTATTTTAGTAGTTGTACTTTACTTTTTAGTTACATCCCACAGCTTGTGTGGGAAACGATTGAAAACTCCTTATGAATAAAACATTGAATTTTGTAAATGAGTTGTATATTTATTTCTGCATTTCTTCTTTCTATATGGATTGCATGATGAACTAAACAACTCAGTAGTATAATTTCATGTCTTAATCATGAAGGAAAGAATTTAGAGAACCTGTAACATCCAGTAGTGAACTCTGATTTCTGCAATCTTTACTTATGTTTGTTGTTCCAAAACTTTATACTTCACCTATTCTGCAATTGGATGTCCTCATCAAGACAATGTAACTGTCCTTCGGGGCTTGTGTTCTTTTGCTGAGGATAGTCATGAAATCGCAAACTATGTGATCTGTCACATTTTGTAATAGCACACATAGCTACATAGATTTCATGTAATCTTTTAAATAAATCAGCAGTAATGACATAATCTGAAAAAATCTCCCCTAGCTTAGGTATACTTCACCAATGCTATCAATCATAATAAAGTTTTGAGTTTCCCATTTTTACACAAGTGTAAAATTTTTCAATAAGACATGTGGAAAGATTGCGCTCATTTGGAGTCTCGGTTTGGGTCGCCTTTTGAATTTATGCTATTGGAATGACACGTGGAGGCTTTTGTCGGCCTTTCCCAAGGTTGGAATTTTCAATGATTGGGTGTCTACTTTTCGGACCTGGGACACGTGGAAAGCTGACACTCATTTGTGGTCTCTCTTTGGGCCGTGCCTTTTGAATTTTTCCGATTGGACACGTGGAGAGCTAGCGTGCATTTGGGACCTTCTCTAGATTCTACTTTTAAAGATGCACCGAGATGACACGTGGAGGCTTTTGTCATCCCTTCTTTACTTAGCCAATTTAATGGCCAGTTCTTCCCCCTCTTTGACTTCGACTATGTGGTGGGATCGCACTCATTTGGGGACCGCTCTTTGGACCCACCTTGGTATTACACTAATGAGGCATGTGGCTCCTTCTACTTTTCCTTTATACTTATCTAATTCGGGCATGCAGCCCCATTTAGGAACAATTGTTGCACCACTGGACTCATGGAGAGATAACGCTTGTTTGGGGAACCGCCTTTTGGGTTCGACCCTTGAAGGTGCACCGATGAGACACATGGAGACGTCCACTGACCTTAGACTTTTCAATGACCGATTTAACTTTTTGAAGCTCTGACCACGTGGAGGGATGGCACACATTTAGGACCTACCTTTTTGATGCACCTTTTGGAATTGCGCCGAGATGACACATGGTACCTTCTGCGAGTCTATTGTTTGGCCCCAAGTTGTCTCATATGTGAAGAAGTATGAAAACTTTGAGCCCTTCCTCTGATTTTCTCCTGTTGAGCTCTAATATCCTTTGATGCCATTGGCCTCCTTCATTTTCGAGCTCACCTACCCCTTGATTGTTGGATTTGAATGTGAGCTCGCAGATGAAAGTCGGCCCTTCCGATTTTCTTGTGGAAGGTCATGTTTGATCAATTTTGCCTAAGGGGAAAAATTGGGATAATAGGAATATTATTTGAGTGCACATCAAAAGTGGTCCCCAAAGAGATGGAATACATGGGTGATTATTTTTTACAAAGTATTGCAAATAAATAAATTATTTTACTCACACACATGGATTTATTCTTGCATGTGCATCCAAGGGGCAGTTTAAAATGTTATTTTTTGCAATTGCAAGTGGATCAAGTTACAAATGTCACATCATCAGCTAGAAGATAGAGTTTTCATGCATTGGAGAAGACTTTCTCATCAAGCAAAGCTTATTATTAGCCAAATTATTCATCCAACTTTATTAAAAATAGAACAGTCAACTACAGATTTGATTGAGTTGTATTTTGTTAACCAAGGCTATCAATGTCTCATTGTATTAGCATGTTTATTTTTATTCCGTTATTTGTTGAGGATAAAGAAAAAAAATAGGATGCATGAGCGAGTATAATTTTACACTATTTTTAGGATGGGTGGGATGAGTAAACTTGCTATATATTTTGTGCATTGGAAAAGCACAAGGAGGAATTTTAGACACATGAGTGGTGAAGCATTTTTTTCCTATTTTGGCCTTTGAATGAGAATTGATTTCTACCTTTCCAATTATTTGTAGCTTTGTGTATACTTTATTATTTCTTGTGAATGTCAAAATTCCTTGATTGATCATCTTACCTTGCTACAAATTTAGTAAATTCTACATAATATTAGTGTGCATGCTTATCTTAACAATATTGTTGTGAATCTTTCCCTCAATACATCAAGTGTTTTTCCTTAATACTCTATTGAAAAATATTGGTTTGTGCATCCAGAATCCATTCTCAAATATTTGTGCATGTACTCAGTTAAAGACCTAAATAAGTTTAGTGTATCACCCTAGTTTTTAATTCATTTACAATAATCTTTTTAACCTCAAAATCCCACAAAATTTGTTTATGATACATCAAGAAGTAACCGACCTTGATACCAGAGACTCACCTCAATAATAGGTATACCCATATATCCGAGGTGTTTCCATTGTATCTACAAAAGAGAGATCTAGAAAAATCTTAGAATGCCTACAATCATCTCTCTCTGAGGGTGCACTTTTGAGAGATAACACTACTCTTTGCTACAATTGCTAAGATTTAAAAATATCATGAAATAGAACCTTCTCTTCCCTGAAATGGGTTTTTCTCTCGTTGTGTTTGTATCAGCTCTAAGTAGTCAATTTAGGCATATAACGATGATCTTGTAGTCACTTTAGGCATGGAACATGTTGCGCAACACTAGTATCAAATCAGCTATGTGGAGTCGCCAAAAGATCATAAAATCTTTAGAATAAATTACTTTAGAGCTTGCTCCCGAAAGTAAACTTTCATCTGCAGTAAATCTACTATTTGCATGCATATCTGATTCGTTATCCCACTAGGCATGCAAAAATTGTTATCTCTCAAAAGTGCACCTATAGAGAGATGACTGCAAGTTTTCTAGTCTTGCAAAAATTTATCTCTCTTTCGTAGATACAATGGAAACACTTCAAGTCTTTGGGTATACCTATTTTGAGGTGAGTCTCTGGGATTAAAAGTTCGACTTCCTTATTAATGTATCCTAAATTAATTTTCTCGGGATTAAGGGTAAAATAATCATAAAATCTTGTAGTCACTTTAGGCATGGAACATGCTGCAATACTAGTCTAAAATCAGCTCTGCAGAGTCACCAAAAGATCATAAAATCTTTAGAATAAATTGTTGCAGCTTGCTCCCGAAAGTAAACTTTAATCTGTTGTAAATATGTTGTTTGCATGCAGATCTGATTCGTTGTCCCACTAGGTGTGCCAAAAACTATTATCTCTCGAAAGTGCACCCTGTAGAGAGATGGCTGCAAGTTTTCTAGTCTTGTAAAAATTGATCTCTCTCTTTTGTAGATACAATGGAAACACCTCAGGTCTGTGGGTATACCTATTTTGAGGTGAGTCTCCGGGATTAAAAGGTTGGTTCCTTATTGATGTATCCTAAATTGATTTTCTAGGATTAAGGGTAAAAGATGGCTGTGAAATAACTAGATTGGGGTGATACACCAAATTTATATGAGGGCTTTGACTGAGTATATGCACAATTTCTATGGGAATAATTCTTGACGCACAAGCCAACAGTTTTACAGAATGTTTTAAGGGAAAACACTTGGTTGTATCGAGGGAGAATCACAATAGTACTGATAAGTTAATATGCACATTAAAATTAAGAAGAAAATGTTGAGTTTTGCAGTAGGGTAAGATTATTGGTTAAGGACTTTGCATTCACAAGACTAATATAAACATACACAAGAGCTGCAAATAATTGAAAGGCGAAAAATACTTTACACACGGAAGGTAAAGCCGACAAAAATTGCTTCAAGATACTCTATATTCAAAATTCCTCTTTTTTCCTTGCAAAGGCACACAATATATAGAAAAATAAATTTTCACATCCTTGCTAAAAATAGCCTAGGCTATACTACTACCCATGCATCCTAATTTTATCCTTTATTTAATAAAAGGATAAAATAATACAAACAATCAAGAGGCATTAGTAGCCTTTGATTACATCTCATCAACTTAAATTGATTGTTCTAGTTTTAATAAGGCTAGGTGAATAATTTTTCCAAAAATAGATTACTTTCTAGGCAAGTCTCTCTCCATGGCATGCAACTTGTCTCTTTGTCTGTTTAAGTTTAGTATGTGATTTTAGTGATGTATTTCCTCTTTATTATATAGTTAATTTGTGTCTAGATTTTTGAGTAATCATGGTGTTAAATTTATTAAATTGGGTCGAAGAATGCATTTATTAGATTTGATGGCTCTTGGACCAAGTGTTACAAGTAATGTGTAAAAAAATTTGAGTGTGAAACACTTCACCTTCCTTTTGAAATTTCGATTTATCCTTAGGGGCTGATTTTGGAGGCTTGTGGGACAAGTTAAACTTGTTCCACACCTCTTAAATTTGTATACCAACCATACCTATGGGTTGGGGAGTCAAAATTATCCCTTTTTATGTATTTTGGGTGGACAAGTTATAATTTTTTATTGCACCTTCTTACATGTAAATAATTTGTTTCCGTGGGGTGTGGACTTGGATTGTGTGTGTGTAAGTAAAAAGGTCATGTATTCACCCACCTTTTTAATTGTGCCTTGGAGTTTGAAGTTGACTTGTGAGGTGGAGTTGAGGATGTGTGATGTGGCATGCTACATTGATCCACCACATCCTCCTCTCTCCCTCTTCTATTTATTCAAATTCCTTAAATTTTTTTGGGGTTACTTCATTCGGTTACTTGATTTTTGGTGATTTTAGTTTGGTTACTTCATTTGGTTTGGAGCTCATGTAATTTTAGAGAGAGTTAGAGATTTTTATTGAATGTTTGTGGTTTGTTGGATCTTTTGGACTATTTGGATAGGAAAAATCTTGTTGTTGAACTTTTGGAGCAAACTCTACCATGGAAAGGTAGGAGCTTGGATCTTTAAAATGTTCTTCTTCTTTTTTTTATGCATATGTGAATGCTTTGAATATTTTGGTATGTTGTTGGCTGGTTGGGTAGATTGCCTAGGTTATGGTGTAGCGAGAAGAGTATGGGGATCTCTTACGGGGAGGTATAAGCGTTATTGTGGAGGAAGTTTAGGATTGGGTTCTACCTTGTAAAAGAAATAGTTTTCATTTATTTACTCGTTATGGGGTGCCATAAGAGTGTAGGGAGGCATAAGAGAATGGAAGGTATAAATGATACTTGGGGGATACACATAAGGGCATGTCGGGGTTTTGAAATGATATATATATATATATATATATATATATATTAGGCCCCTAGATTATTGACCAAGTATAGAAGGTGCGTAGGCACGCAAGGTCCCAATTAAGGAAAGGTGCACAAGGCAAAACCTGGGTTTAAGAATTGGGTTTAAGGAAGCCCGTGGTGTGTGCGGAGCACACGGATATAACCAAGGGTTTGAGACTTAGAAAAATTAGACGTTGATGGCAGAACACATGAAAATCATGACCCGGTTGCGATGGATAAGATGCATCCTAAGCGGCAGTTGGCCTAGGAAGGAGCATGCTTGCGGTAGAATCTTCTAGAAGCACATCATGGGATAAAGTGAGAAGCTCAAGGGCCTGGAGGAGCATGCTCGCATAGAGGACCACATTTAGACACTTGGCATCGGATCTGAGGGCACTGGAGGATGAGTTGGCAGTCCAGAAAAGCTATAAATACAAGTGCCTATAGAGTAAACAGAGAGACTTAGAGTGTGGGCAGAGCTCTACAGAAATACTACAAGAACTCTGTTAGTGGGTAATTACATTTGGGAAAGGATGTATTGGGCATGGGGTTTGTAATTTTTCTTTTTGGTAGCTTAGTTACATTAGTCTAGTTGCAATGCATGATTGTAAAAAAGCTTCATCTGCTTCTCTGTGACACTATGTAATGGCTCCATGGATGCAATGAGGTTACATGTTATATATATATATATATATATATATATATATATTATATGCATAATTCTCTCTCATGAGTTCTCTTCCTTTTATGCTAAGTATGGATACTTGTATGCTTCATTTCTGTTATGATACACATTATAGATTCTGCTAAGTACTCTGTCTGAAATGACTACAAGGACCTAGAGGTCATTTTGAGCTCTATGGTTGTTGTAGGTCCTAAATCCATTTGAAAGTATTTTAAACACAAATCATAGATGATGTTTCCCACTAAACTCACATAAAAGAGAGAATCGACACCCGAGCGTGCCTCAGGTGAGTGCCCAAATTTCTCTGGGTGATAGGCCAATACACATGGGGTTCCTTTCTTTTGTGATAGGGGTAAAAATGATATATATATATATATATATATATATATATATATATATATATATTTATTTATATATATAGCTAACCATTTCCCCATATGGGAGGTAGATATTTCCCCATTAGCAGGTTCCCCTTAGGTCTTGCTCCTTTGGCTTGTGCATGATGAAGCCTGAGTATTGTTTGTTGTTCTTCCTATGGTTGCAAACTGCAGTATGTATTTGGACTGTGTTCTATATGTGAAAATTGTTTTTGTGTTGTGGAAGCTTGTTTGTTGCCATGAGTTGAAATACATCTCTTATTACTTTGTGGTTAGGGCTCGGGGACCAATGAGGAGGATTGTTTCTCCTCTTCATTGAAATTCTTGGTTAGGTGGAGAGCGTTGCCTCTCCTCCCTTTTTGTAGTCAAAAGATATATGGTGGATCTTCTTCTGTTGTTTTTACGGTTGAGGATGAAGAGAAATTTTGTAGTTTCTCCTTAGGTTCCTTATTGTGAAATTTTCCACTTCAAGTGGACAACATTGTAATAATATTTGTGGTGGAAAGTTTCTTTGTTTGGGAAATGGAACCTACATTTGAATGTGAGAGATGTATATGTTGAAAGTTGTATTTGTATGTGAAAAAGGAATGAGAAAGAGTTATTTGGCATATTTTGGCAAGCAGAAAAGAAGTGTAAAAGGAATTATTTCATTTAATTGAATGTTGAATCACCTTTCATCAAATGGTGTTACTCTTGTTTAAAACTTGTTGTTGTATGTATATTGTAAACTCTTTGTTGAAGGCTGGAAATGTCTAGTGTTATAATTATTACATTCCTCTGTATTATTTGAAGGGAACGTTTTGAAAATAGAATTACATTCTTGCTTTTCACATATTTATTGAAGGAAAGTTGAAAATTGTAAATTTATATTGGAATGAACTAAGGATGATCAAAACACATTCCAAACTAGTTTGTATTGCCCTTGCAATTTACACAATTCATCTTTAATCGACAAGAGGCAAAATAATACAATTTCATAGAAAAGAGAAGGAAATTCATATTGAATCTAAACCATTAATATTTTATCCTTGCAATCCATTTGAAATCTTTCAAGTGCAACTCTTCATATCTTCTTGGCATGTTGAAGAAGAAAGAATGGCGATCGAATCAATTTTGGTAGTTGAAAAAGTTTAATTCACATGTTAATGTCAGGAAAGACGTTTTCTTAAAATTTACCCACCTAAGTTTGTCAAAATTAAAATCTTATGCTTCCCATGAAAAGAGGAGGTCAGGACCTTTCCAAAAAGTCCTCATTTTCCCAAAACCGAGTTCCCAATCAAAAGTTATGGTCTTCTAAATTTTTTACTTCATTTCGGGTAAAAAAAAACTAATTGTCAAAAAGGAAAATTTTGCTAAGCAGACCCATGGGGCTGAAAGATAATTTTGATCTTTTTCAAAAAAGGAAAAAAGACATGTAATTCCCCACCACTCCACTGGCCCAAACTTTTCTCTCTTTAGTAAAAAAAAAAAATTAGAGTTCTAAGTTTGAAAAATTAACTTAGTCAAAAATTCCTCCGTGGATCCGCATGCCCCCCCTTTCACTTTGGAAGATCACCTCCGCGTAGGTTCATGGGCCTGCCCCTTCAAATTTTTTTTTTTATTTTTAAATTTGGCAAAAAAATTCATAGGTTCCTCGTCGGCCCATCACTCCACAGCCAATGATTTTCTGTCACGTGGCATCTTCGGGCATCGTCGGAGGCGCAGTGTTTTTGAACCTTGTCGACTTTTTCCTCAAAAGCTAAAAATCCAATTTTTCCCCAGTGACCCATTTCTGCTGGACTCAAATTTTTGGACACATGTCCCTTGCGACTCCAAGCTTAAAAGTTTTTCTTCTTGCGGTGTGAAGCCCCATCGCAAGCTCGTGGGTGCGCGGGTGTAAATTACACTTTTTCCCAAAAAGGAAAAATCGTTAAGTTTCTTCCCCCGTGGCTCACCTTTGGGAGGCTCGCCTTTCGGAAAAATTTCTTCCCCAAGCCCGTAGGCCCGCTGGCCCGTAACTTAAGAAATATGAGGAGTTAGGACTTCTTTATATCATTGGAAAGGGGAAGAAATTTCCTATCTAATGGAATTGTTTTCAGGAAAAGTTAAGTGTGTTAAATGCGTGAAAAATTAGGTTGAAGTTCAAGATGAGCCTGAGAGTGGGTAAGTGGGAATTTACCCCTTTCTAACTTAAATGTTTAATTCTAAAGCTTAGGTTGACCTTTTTAAGGGGTCACATTAAGGGATAAGAGAATGTTTTCTATCCCATATAAATAAGAACCCTGGTTATTGTTTTGACCTAATGAAATTAAAATTAATTGAACATTTAACATAGTGTTAATTTAATTATCTATTAAATTAACACCTAAGAGAAATTTAACTATATTTGGATTAATTATACTCGTTAAATTTGTAATATGGATCTAATGGTTGTTACAACGAGAAAATTTATTTTATTAAATTATAATTGACTTTGAATCTTTGTTATGGAAATTGTAGTTTTCGAAGCCTGTTCGAGGACTCGCCTTTAAAAATAATTATTCCCTAATTTTTTTCTATCTAAACCTAGGTTGTTCTTGGGTCTCGAGTGGTCGTTTTAGCGGGTGTTACATGTGGCATCTCTAGGCATCGGCAGAGGAGTGGGGGTTTTGAACCTTTTCACCATTTTAAACAAAATAGTTAAAATCCAAATTACCTCTGACAACCTGCCATCCCGAGTTGGCTTAAAAATGTGCCACATGTCCTCTGGCTTGGAAAAATTTTCTTCCCAGTCCCATAGGCTCACCTTTGGGAAAATTTTCTTCCTTGGGGCCACAGGCCTATCTTTGGGAAAATTTTCTTCCTTGAGCTCACAGGCCCGCCTTTTGGAAAATTTTCTTCACTAGGCCTGCAGGCCCGCCTTTGGGAAAATTTTCTTCCCCAGGCCTGCAGGACCACCTTTGGGAGAATTTTCTTCCCCATTCCTGCCGGCCTGTAACTTAAGAAATATGAGGAGTTGGGAGGAATTCTTCATATCATTCGAAAGAGGAAAAAATTTCCTATCTAATGGAAATGTTTTCAAGAAACCCTAAGTGCATTAAATATGTGAAAAATTAGGTTGAAGTGTAAAGATAAGCTTGAGAGTGGGTAAATGGGAAATTACCCCCTTATTAATTTAAATGTATAATTATAAAGCATGGGTTGACTTTTTTAGGGGTCATGTTAGGGGATAAGGGAATGTTTTTCTATCCCATGCAAATAAGATCCTTGTTTATTGTTTAGACCTAGGGATAAGGGAATGTTTTTCTATCCCATGTATTTAATTCCTCTGCCCCTTTGATGCTCTAAAATTGATTAAGGAATATTTAACTATAATCTTAATTTAATTACTCATTAGTGAAAAATCACATGAGCACCCGCAAATGAGTCCTCGATCTACTTTTCTAAGGCTAATTCATTTGGTGTGATTTCCATAACATTGAGTTGTTCCCAAAGTGTGGGACTTTGCAGATGAGAAAAATCTTCGATTAAAGGTTGGTTCCTATTCCTCTTTTTAGGTGCATGTGTGAAAACTTGCAGAGGGCCTATTCCTAAACCTAATCTAAGTTTTACCAAGGAGGCAGGGATAAAAGGACTACAGGCAGAAATCAAACTAAGCTATAATGTGATGCACCAAAGGAATGATGAACATTAATTTTGTTGATAGACACAAACCAACAAAATACATATGATGATCAACCACAGATAACCAAATTTGTAATTAAAGACTAGATGAGAGAAAATGAGACAAGAAAGGATCTAAAATCAATCACGAATGTATTTTATTGCTCTGAATATTGATACAATGCTTTACAAGTAGCATGAAAGGAAAGAAATGTATTACAACTCTGAGGGGAGGTCTAAAACTCCATGAGTTCCTTTGCCAATAGGAAAGGGGAGCCTACAAAACAGAAGAATGGCTAACCCTTTAAATGAGTCCCAACCCTGTATTTTTAGATTTAATCAAGAGAAGAAATAAATAGATAGAAGCGTGAAAATCAAGTCAAATCTCAACCACTCCTATAAATGCCTCCTAAAAAATCTACCTCTAAATCTACCTTGACTGCATCAACCACTGAGTTTGGTGCCTTGAAGGAGGAAACGACGTAGTAGATTGAATCTAATCTAGTTGTTTGAGGCAGATAGATCTTGCATTAATGGTCCTGAATAATTTTTCTCTATTTTCCTTTACCTAACCTCCCCAAACTTAAAATTTCAGATATATATGGTCTGGGAAAAGCCGAGATCTTTCCAACGGTGTCATATTTACAATATTTTGAGCTCTTAGTCAAAAGATATGCCCCTTCAAGTTTGGATCAGGTCCGTATAACAGAGTGGGAAAACTAGTTTGAAAAATGGGCCCCCTCTTTAATATGGGACGTGTGGTTGGCTAGCACATGTCTGAGGGTGGCCTTTGTATCTTTCTTTTGGAAAAGCACGGGGCTAACACGTGGTTTCCTCTCGCCACTGCTCAATTTCTATGTGTCTTTGCTAAGTCCTTTTCTCGAATGGGGCATATCTCTTGACCGGGGACACGCGTGGTCTCGGCACTCATTTGAGAACCCTCTCTATATTGACCCTTGAGTTAGCGTCATTTGGACACTTGGTACTCTCCATCGGCTGCCACTATGCATTGATTATTCATCCCAACTTTGTCCCCTTTGAAGAGACTTGACGAGTGGAGGCTCTGCGCTCGTTTGAAAGCCCAATCAAGATTTTCCTTTGAAGAAGTGTCAGGTTAACACTTGGAAGCCTCCATAGGTCTTTAGAAATTTTAATGACCTCTACCTTACCTTTTCGAGCCCTGGGTTACATGGCGAACCGGTGCTTGTTTGAGCCTCCACATTTGGCTTCAAATTTGGAGATGCGCCACTCCGACACGTGGCTCTCTCTACTAGTACTTCTATACTTAACCCTTTTTGGCCTACCCTATCCTCCTTTTGACCTCTGTTGACCATTTTCTACGTGGAGGATTAGCACAAGTTTGAGTCTTCACCTTGGGCTCCCATCATGGATTTGCACAGAGCCAACATCTGGCACCTTCCTGCCTAGCCAAAGATTTTCAACGGCCATGTAACTTTTGGGGCCTTGGATGCATGGAAGCCTTGCACTAGTTTGAGCTTCCTTTCTTGGATTCACCCTTGGAGAAGCATCATTCTGAAATGTGGCTCTCTCAGTAACCTCCTCCATACTTAGCCAATTTTTGGACTCATTTTGAATTATTTGAGCCCAAGGACTTTAGATCTTCTTCGTTTCTTCCTTTTCTTGCTCTTGGCTTCTCTGTGACACTTTGCTCCTTCTCCTTTGACCATGCCATTTTATTTTTGAGCCCACTTGTAACCCGTAGAATGGATTTAAGGCCCGGATTCCCGATAGAGCCGTTTTCTAAATTTATCATACACAGGATTGTTTAATCTTTGTAGGCCCCGCCACTTCCATTATAGAGTTCCCCTGTAATCTGTTTGCAGGAATCGAACGTGATTTCTCAGGTTCTTTTTGTGTGGGGTCATCCAATTTTTCCCAAAAAAATGGATAATAATTTGGTGACTCACGGGGTATTTTCTTGCTAAATGAAAATACCAATTGCCTTTTGTCGTATTCATTGGGCATGGAGTTCGAGAACAATGGTCTGATACTAATCCTACCTATGATTCACAAGCCCAACTATTTGCACTCTTAATTTTCATAAGATATTTAGAAACGATTATTTCTAAGAGTACAAAATTGCTTTGACCTAGAGCTTCATCTGCCTTTGAATGGGTTGCGTTAGAGAAAAAAACAACACCACAACTATATACAAAATTTGAAATCATACATGCTCCAAGTAGAACATGCAGAGTGTGCAAAGCACTTAGGATAAAAGTAACCTAAACTACAACAAGACAATGTGCACAAGCACTTAGAGGAATGAGAAACTAAACTAATATATACAAGGTGAGAATTTTTCTTTTAGTAGCATTGTTTAAGATAGATTCCATTCACTGGAATCTATAACTCTTCACCATCCAATGTAGATAATTGGAAAGCATTACTACTTTTACATCTTGTGACCATGTAAGGGCCACTCCAAATGGCATCAAACTTGGAATGCCTTCTTGGTTTTTCCCGATCTACATCCCATTTCAAAACTAGGTCTCCTTCCTGGAAGGTCCTTGTTCTTGCCTTCTTTTCAAAGCATCTCTTGATTGAGGCCTGATCCTTATCTATTGCTTGAAGTGCATGCTCTCTGGTTTCTTCCAACTCCATCAACTCCACATACCTGGCCTCTATTGGTTCAAACTCAGACATCTCCAGCTACTTCATGAGTTCCAATGCTAGCAACTTGAGTGATATAGGCAACACTACCTCTTTCCCAAAGACAATTTTGAATGGAGAGCTTCTGTAGACCTCTTGGGTGTTTCTAATCAGCCCATAAGGTTGATTTGAGTTTCATGTGACAAGTTTCTCTTATTTTCATCCAGAGTTCTTTTTATGCTCTTTAGTAGGTTCTTGTTTGTAGACTCTACTTGGCCAATACCCTAAGGGTAATAATTTGATGAAGTGCTCAAGTAAATCATGTTCCTCATGGCCCATCCTATGATTTTGGAACCCATGAATGCCAATGCATTGTCTGATATAATGGTGGCTGGCACTCCAAATCTAGTCACTATCCCTTTATAAAAATCTAGTATACTAGACTCATTAGCTTCTTTGAGTGCCATTGCCTCGGTCCACTTGGTGAAAAATTTTGTTGCCATCAAAATCCATTTGTGGCCTTGGCTCAAATTTGGATTGATGACACCAATGAAATCCAATCCCCATTGCATGAATGGCTAGTCAACTAAAATTGGGTATGATGGAAGTGTTGTTATCCTTTCTTTGCCTCTAAAGAACACACGCAGTTCTTGCACTTTTGATCCATTCATAGTAGTCACTAAACATCCCGGGCCAATAATAACCTACCTTCATGATCTTGAGCACCATCACTCATCGAGGAAAATGGCCTCCAACTGCCTTCATCATGGAACTCTTATAACACTCTCTCAACTTGATTTGTCCCAATGCACCTTAACAGAATGCCATTGATGTCCCTTTTGAACAAGACATCGTTAATAAGCACATATGGGATGGCCTGTAGTCTAAAGTGTCTCCTTTTTGTTTTACTCATTTCTAGAGGACACATGCTTGTTTGTAGGAAGTGCATAATGCTATGAGTCCAACAAGGAGTGGGCACATACTCATTTTATTCCTCTTGACTATCCTGTAGGACAAAAACAACTTCTTTTTCATCACTTGCTTCTTCTTGTTGACTCGAGGCCAGTTGTTCACACAATCCCTTCCCATGGACGAGCTTAGTGGCCTTGATATCAATGCCATACTCCATGACAGGAGTGATCCATCTTGCATGTTTTTCATTCAGATCCTTGCTAAGAAGGAAGTATTTAACTCATGCATGGGAGACTAACAATTGGATTTTATTGTTTAAAACCAAATGCTTAAACTTCTTTAAACCTCTAATCACTTCCAAGAATTGCTTTTTGATGAAGAAGTATTTCACTTCATAATCTTCCAGACCTTGGCTAAAGAAAGCAATTGGCTACTCTGTATCCTCTTTGTTCTATTGTACTAGGATTACGAAATTGTGTCAGTTCCTCCAAAGGAATATAACATGAAGTCCTTAGAAAACTCTGGATTCACAAGAGTTGGGGCATGTGATATAGCTTCTTTGATGGCCTCAAAACTTGATTTTCCTTCAACTTTCCACCTAAACACCAAACTCTTCTTCAACATCAACATTATTGGCTTGAAAAGGGTAGAAAAGTTTGGTCTAAACCTATGGAAAAATTTATTTTTCCTAAGAAGCTTTGAAGAGCCTTCTTATGGCTTGGCAATGGAAATGCTTTTATTGCTTCAACTCTCTTTAGGTTAATTTGCCAAACCTTCCTTTGACAAAATGTGGCCTAGAATTCTGCCCTCATGGGCCAAGAATATGCATTTTTAGGGTTCAATGATACACCAAATATCCTACACCTTTGAAACACCTGCCTTAGGTGAAAAAAGTGGTTTGCTACATTTTTGGAGAACACAATAATGTCATCCAGGTAGATCAGTACTATTTTTTTGATCAACCCTTTGAATGACATATTTATTTCCCTTTGGAAATTTTCTCCAGATTAGACAATCCAAATGTCATTTTTCTGTAGGCATAGGTTCCCCATTTAGTGGTAAAATTCATTTTGAACTAATCATCTCCTTTCACCATGATCTAGTTGAACCCTGGGTAGCCATCTAGGAGAGATAATCTCTCTGATCCAGACACCACCTGCAAGATTTTCTCCATTAATGGGAGTGGGTAGTGGTCTTTGAGGGATGCTCTGTTCAAGTCACGAAAGTCAACACACAACCTAATCTCTCCATTCTTCTTCCTGAACTGGGACCAAATTTTCAACCCAGCTTGAGTGTTTGATTGGAAATATGATACTTGCCTCTATCAACTTATTTAGCTCTTTCTTCATCAGAGGTTCAATGAAATATCCCTTGTAGGATATTACTTAAAAATGCACAAAATATAGAAAATTTGTAGCAAAGTAAAATACTGATTTTTAATGAAAATGTCCAGCTGGGACAATGAATGGTATTGAATTGATATCACACAAAATATTTTCCCACAGTGCATGAAATTACAAGGGAAGCTTACAATAATAATAATAAACACTATGCAGACATTTTATGGAATAATATATTGTTGCCTGACAAGGTACAAAAAGCCTTAGGCGGCTAGACAACTTTAGAGGTCTGTGACCCTCTAAATACAAGAGAAAAATAAGGGTCTTTGAAAATAACAATGACAGATATAGGGAATAGCACTGCCACCTGCAGATCTGACTCACCGACTGGAAAAATCCCCAAATAGAGGCTGCAGTCACCACATTAGGAATGGAGTCCGGAAAGGAGGAGGCACCTTCCATGTGTTGTCACACCCAACCGAGATGGATACTATGAGTCGAACTGGGCCCCTCTGCTTGTCTTCCCCAAATGCCCCAAACCCATAAAATCCTTCACAAGATGACTCCAACAAACGGACATGCACTACCCAAATGGCTACCATGGATTTGGTTCTTGCTTGGGATTTGGATCTAGAGCCCACTGATTATTCTCTCCAAGTGCCACCAAAATTCTTCAAAACCCTTCCTCTATATCTTCTAAAATATCTTTATAACACGACTCATAAATTGGCTCCAAAATGACAGACTAGGGTTGATCTCTCACTACTTAAGAATGCCCTACTAGCTAGGGATGAGTCTCTCACCTTCAAGCTAGGGTCCCTGTGGGATTTAACTCCAAGAGGTTTATATGCATGATAACAGCAACTATGAAAGGGGTCGATAAAATGTATGTTCAAAAGTGTCTTTCCTTTCTCTCCCAGCTCTTATATACTTCCCTCGTCAATCGAGCTCCAATAGGTCCCTAGGCACCTTTCAAACCATGGAGGGGCCAATAAATGAAAAATAATTAAAGTTACTCTCGTAACTAAAGTTAGAACTAGGGGGCCATCCTAAAAGCCCCATTCATCCATAGCTCCTCGAAAAGGTCACGGTTTGGACTCGATTTGGCCCATGGGTCTTTGGTGTAGAAAAGGGGACATTACAAATCCTCCCTTCCTAAGAAATGCTTGACCCCATTATCCTATCCTACTACAATATCTGAATACCACGCCAAAAGTTTCTCCATCTCACCCTGATGTCCGCCAAGGTTCTATGTAATCTAGAGTAGCCAAGAAACCCCATGCCGTCATCATGACCTCCATATGGTACCAAATCAATTTTATCCATGAAGCAAATGATACCCAAACTGACTCTCCACTAGGTACTCTCAAAAATTTCCAATCGGTCTAATCCCATCCAATGCAAGGTTATCATCACGGAATCACACACGCCCTCTCTAATCAACTCTTGGGTATGAAAATTCACTCTAAACCCATGAGTCCCTAGTATCAACCTTGGCAACAACCTATTTATGTACGAATGGTCTAACTCTCCCACCTGACATGCACTCATGTGAGAGCTAGGCTCCTCATATTGTATCTCGATGTGCCCCATGGAGGTAAAGTCCCAAGACTCCAGAGCCGTGCTAGACAATCAACGTAATATCGATGCCACATAGACCACCTCTTACGGCTTGAATGTGAACATTAATAACCATGGGTCACTTTTGTCTCTCCACTAACTAACACATGGGTGAAATGCTCACTAGCATAGAAGGAGCAAAAAGCATAGAAGTGTTATCCCATATCGATTCAACAAAAGATGAACCCGTAAGCTCTCACTCGACATAGTGACAAACCAAATATGCCTGTATAAAGTTTGGGGATATCCTCCCTCAACCTGTGCCATATGAACCTCTCAGACATGAACCTATAGGTCTCATCGCAGCTCAAATGCCCAGTCACGGAAGGACAATGCACATGTCGCAGAATCTCCATCCACAACCATGAATATGACCCGAGGCTCAATCTTCCCTAATAGAGGAGCATATCATCCTCCAATCTATAGCTATCATCTTGTATGTGACCAACCAAAATCTCACAAGTGTTTCATTCCTTGAAGTACTCAACAAGTAAATGGGGTCTCCATCTAAAACTTAAGATAAATAACATAATGATAAGCTCAATGATCCAACTAAAATTCCAAGCTCAAGTGATACTTAAACATTGTTCGCCATCCCACATCCATCACACTCCACATCAATCTGTAGTAATAAAACTCTTCACCATGTTGGATTGTCCTCTCCTTCACCTTAGTGAACCACCCTTGCCTCCCTGAATCGCGGTCCTAGATGCTCTCTCAAATGCATTCCTACCCTCTACTTAAACTTCAACTCTCTATCATTTGAAAGTTAGTCCGAGACTTACCAAGACATTGAATCCATGACACTCTCACACTCCTATACCAAAGCAATGTGGAAAACATTGGTAAATATATAGTTACCCATTGTGATGCCCACTTGGTGAACCCATTAAGTGCACCTCAAATACTCTCCATTGGCTACAACCCCATTGAGGCCCAAAAAATCCTCTGTCTATAGTCCTCAACTCTCAAACAATGAGGCATCAATACATTTGTGGGTTGCCCCACTATCAATGAGTGCCATAATTTTCTGAACCTGCATAACTCCTCTAATCCTAAATGTCTTGTACATCAAAGTACTAGACAATGCGGCTATAATCTCCCGAGGAAAAGTTTCCTCCCCCTGCATCAACACTATCCAATGCAACCCCATCTCCATCATCCACCTCGCGGGTCTCTATCTCCTCACCTTGGTCACCCTTGCTCTCCTCAAAGACCTCAATGAATTTGGCCTTTCCTCTACCTCTGCAATCACGTTCTAGAATCCAAGGCGTGTGGCAATCGAAACATAGTTTCTCTCACCTTGACTCATCTCTGTCCTCTCGGGAAGTGATTGGCTTCTTAGCCACCTCCTACCTCGGTGGAGGCTCCCTCTGCTGAAGTTCATATGATCCAGATGGAGGTTCCCTTTGTTATACGTGTGGTGGAGCCCTCATTTGGAGTGGATAACTCTAAGTCCTAAGCTTTCCTAATAGCCTCATGTAAAGAGGAAGGCTTAGATGCCTTTACAAACCCAACGAGAGCATCTGTCAAACCTATTGTGAATGGTGAAATCAACCTCATCTCTATGACTTTGGGTACCATGCCTGAAAATCTCTATATATCTATGATATACTGATCCAGTGGGCTAGTTTGTCTCAAATGAGTCAACTCCCTGAAATACCTGTCAGGGTCCCCTCTATCAAATCTTCTCCCCAGTCTCTGCGTGAGCTCTACATAAGTAGTAATGCATATGTGTCCCTGTGTAATCAACCCATGATGCCCCCAATCATGAGTGTCTCCCTCGAGATGTAAGATTAAAAACTTAATTGCATCTTCCTCATGTGTAAGGTTCAAGCCGGAGTATTTCTTCAACTTCTAAACCCAAGACTGTGTAGTACGCTTCTTAGAGCCCTCAAGGTGTGGAAGGGAAATCTATCCCAATATCATCTCAGAACTCTAGTATGTGTGTCTCATGAACTCTCTTGGTTCTCTTGCGCCAATCTCCATTTTGTAATATTCCTAGTATGGCATGTTGTTATGAAGGCCCTCACTCAAGGTCTGGTACCTCACCCAACAAGACTCCTCATCCCAAAATATCTATTGGTTGTTGTACCTATGAAACTCTCTAAACCTCAAGGGCCTAGCAGAAGAATGGGGAGGCCGCTGCACCTTGATTGTCCACTCTCACCTCTTTGACCCTATTGTCCCATCTTGCTACTCTCCCAAAAATACTCCTCACCCAAAATATCCACAGGTTGTTATACTCTGTGAAACTTCCGGATCCCTCAAGAAAGAAGGTTCGTGAAGCCCCAAAGGCCTGGTAGAAGAATGGGGAGGTCACTTCCCTAAATGTCCACTCTCACCTCTTTGACCCAGTTGTCCCATATTGCTATTTTCTCCTCTCATTATGACTGATTGTTATACATAATCCAATAGGCTGAAGATGATTAAAGGATATTCTCTTACCCTTCTTAGCAATCATAGAACCAACTCTAGTACCTTGAGAGGTGCTCTCCCTTCTTACACTGGAGTCTCCAATGAAGAAATCATGCTTGCCAACACTTGTAATCCCAAAAGACACATTGGAATTCCTTCTTTTTCTTATGAAATCAGTCACAAAATTTTCAAAAATAGAATCAAAAGTTTTGGATAATGGCCACATATTACCAAGATCCCATAGCTTATAATGCCCATGAGCCCTTGTATCAGTTAAGTGAGCTAAAACTTGCCACCATATATCATCCACAAGATGCTCATATACACATAGTTGGAGCATCGGTCCAACAAAATCCATGATGAAGACTTCATCATCTACCATACCATGCATCTCCTGATGGAAATAAGTTGGAATAGGAAACAATAAATAAGACACCTTATTGTGCTCTTCATACCTTTCAAGGCCAACAATGTCCTCCATGTGTTCAAGATAGACATATGTTGAGCTGCCCCCAACATTGTTGCCTAAGTGCCTATTGAAAGTATCTGAAAAGTTGTTCAAATGCATTGCTGATTTGAACATTATAGCGAGGCTGCAATTTTACACAAGTTTCCATGTGAGGCTCCTCCTCATGTGTCAGCTACTCCATAGAGTCTTCCTTCGTGGGTTCAAACTTCCTTACATCAATTTCCCCATCGTTTCCTTGAACTCTTATATGTTTTGTCTTGCTTGAGTCATTATCAACCTAGCAAGATCTAGCTCTATTGTTCCCTTCCCCACACCTTTTAAGAGTTTCCATTACATCCTCCCTACTTGCATAAACAAGTTTCTTCTCCCGAGCTGAATAATTTCTCTAACAAGCAAAGTTTCCCTAATGCCATTATTTTTCTCAATGGAAATCATACCCTTTGGTTTAGAATCTTCTTCTACAAATGAGTTCTTTTGTGATTTAGGTACAAGCATATGATGACATCCTTTGGGCTTCAACCAATATTCATCATGTAATAATATGGAAATTCCATATTATCTCTGAAACCCCTACTCAAAGATTGGTACTTCCTCCAACAAGATTCTTCATCAATCACCTCTATTGGCCACCCTCTATCACAGTTCTCACCATGTTCCTTATTGTCCCTAGGTCTACTTTGATTCACATTCTGAGTGAGCTGACTCAAATAAAGATTAGTGGCTTCCTGATATTTCACCATGTTGGTGAACATTTCCTTCATTAAACCCCCTTTTAGATCTTTCCAAACTACAATATTTAACCAACACAGGCTAGAGGAACAATAACTCGATACCACTGAAATACCCTTGTAGGATATTACTTAAAGGTGCACAAAATATAAATAATTTGCAGCAAAGTAAAATACTAATTTTTAATAAAATGTCTAGCTGGGACAACAAAATATTGAATTGATATCACACAAAATATTTTCCCACAGTATATGAAATTACAAGGGAAGCTTACAATAATAATAATAAACACTATGCAGACATTTTATGTAATAATATATTACTGCTCGACAAGGTACATAAAGCCCTGGGCGTTAGAAAATTTAGAGGTTCGTGACCCTCTAAATACAAGAGCAAAATAAGGGTCTTTGAAAATAACAAGGAAAATATAGGGAATAGCATTGCCACCTACATGTTTGACTTGACCAACTGGAAAACCCCAAATAGAGGTTGTAGTCACCACGTTAGGAATGGATTCCAGAAATGAGGGAGATGCCTTCCACATGCTATCATGCCCATCCTAGATGGTTATGTGAGTTGAATTGGGATCCTCTTCTTGTTTCCCCAAATGCCCACAACCCACGAAATCCTTCATGAGATGACTCCAATGAACGGCCACGCACTGCCCAAATATCTACCGTGGATCTGATCTGCTGTCGGGATTCAGATCTGGAGTCCACTGATTATTCTCTCCAAGCACCGCCAAAAGTCTTCAAAACCCTTCCTCTATATCTTTTGAAATATCTCTATAACACGACTCAGAAAGTGGCTCAAAATGATAAACTAGGGTAGATCTCTCACTACCGAAGAATTCCCTTCTAGCTAGGGATGGGTCTCTCACCTCTGAAGTTAGGGTCCCTGTGGGATTTGACTCCATAAGTTGTATATTTGTGAAACAGAGCAGCCGCACGTGAAGGGGTCGATAAAATGTATGTTTAAAAGTGTCTTTCCTTTCTCTCCCAGCTCTTATATACTTCCCCTCAGAAATCGAGCTCCAATAACCCTAGTTTCCTTTCAAACCATGGAGGGGCTAATAAATGAAAAAAATTAAAGTTACTCTCATAGCTAAATTTAGAACCACGGGCGCCATCCCAAAAGCCCCAAAGATCCACAGCTCCTTGGAAAAAGGCCATGGTTTGGACTCGACTTGGCCCATGGGTCTTTGGCATAGAAAAGGGGACATTACATTCAATGTGTGGATTGAGTGGTCTCTACTTTTTCCTGATGGGCTTAAAGCAATCGGATCTAATTTGATTGTGTGTTGTGCTAACTTTGGATTGAACCCTCTGAGGTCCTCATAGCTCCAGGAAAATACATTTGGAAACTCTTGGGAAAGTTGCACTAATTCATACCTTTCTTGCTCGGTGGCCACTTTCCCAATTTGAAGCATTTTGTCTTCTGTAACTAGAATTGACTCTGAATCTTCTCCTTTGATCTATAAGTTAGCCTTATCTTTTCAAAACTAATCATTAGGATTGAAGATAGACTCCAATGTCACTAAGCCTTTGGGAAGCTTGTTTGTATGCAACTACACTACTTGATCTCCATATTGCTGCTCTAATTTGTTTTGATTCCTAGTTGAGAACTCAACTTCCTCTTGCAAAAAATTGATGATCTGCTAATCATTCTCGAACACCTACCAGCATGTGTTGTTATCTGGCACTACTAGCCTCACAATCACATGGATATGTGGCTGTCCTTTGTCCCTTTTGATGTTGTCAACCACATAAAATGTTGCTCCAATTTCTGCAAGCCTATCAGCAGCTTCATTCTCCTTTCTGGGTATGGACAGAATGTTGAAGGCTTCGAAATCCTCAATGAGATCCCATACTCTATTCTTATAGTTTTTTATCAGGTCATTCTTAACAGTATTTTGTCCTTTGACTTGATTGGCAACCATTCACTATCACCAAACACCGCAGTTCTTTATTCCTTGTCTTCTAGCCCAATGTAATCCATGAACCAAAGCCCCATATTCTACAGTGTTATTTGAGTAGGAAAACTAAAATCTGAAGGCCGAATAATATTTCATACCTTGAGGGGACACAATCATAGCTCCTCCTCCACTCCTTGTTTGCTCCTTGATCCATCAAAGAACAGTTTCCATACTTCATTATCATCTTTGTGTTCTGGCTTAATGATGTGAGGAAGAGGATGATTCTCCTCATGCAAGAAGTAGACTCCTAGTTCAAATTGTTCCATCTCCTTATAGGGATCAAAAGCATGCCTTTTGACCACCCATTCATCGAGAGTTAGGTTTGGGATACACCCTACTTTGGTATCTTCCTCAGAAGTGTTTAGGAGGTCCTCTTGATCAAAAGCTAAACAATTTGCATTGATTGGGCTAGGCACATAGGACTCAATGTGATAATCCGCTATGGGCTTAGATCTGATTGTGGCCTTCGCTCCATACATCATTGTAAAGAGCATATGTGACCATTCAGTAGACAAGTAGCCTCCAATATTGGTAGTGAATTCCTGGATAAACACAATGCAAAATGTGGTGGCAAGTCTATGATTGATATGTTCTACAATATAGTCACATTAGGGCAGGCATGCAGAGTGAGGCTCAGATCCTTGATGACTCCAATAGTGGTCACTATTGTCCCATCCAATTGTACTACTCCTCTAGAGATGACTTCATACTTGAGGCCCAGTTGATCAACTATTTCTTTAGGCATTACGGAACTACTTTCCCCTAATCAATCATCTAATTATGCACTAATTTTTCTCCAATGATTAATGAAACATAAAATGGAGGAGGCTTTCAGATTCTTACCTCGTTGTTCTCCATGGTTTCTCTCGGCCATATTGGTAAGCACTTGAGTCGATTTGATTTGACCAATAAGCACTTTCTCTTTCCCTGGAATGGCCATTGAAATGTTCACACTTGTCCTTTTCATTTCCTCAATGATATTAAATGAATTATCATATTTTTCCCGACTTTTTTCTTGTACTTGTACACCGGTCCCTCTTTGGAAGGTGGATTAGATTGTCTCAACATATTGTGAGTGATTTTTTAAATGCCAATACTTTGTGGAGTAGTGAAGGATTGAGGGTCACCCGAGTTTGATGAATTTCCTTCTCATTTCTCTTCTTTGACCGTGTGATAGCTATACTTTGAGGAGGAGCCTAATTCACTCCACATAAGTCTTCACTCAAATTGACAAACATATTTTTTCTTCTTGCAGGTTCCATTGGCACACCAATGGTTTGCACATAAAAGCGATTTATTACATCGTTGATTATGTGGTTGATTGCATGGGAAACACCAATCATATTCTTGTGCCATGTTATTCTGTGCTAGAACCAATGCCCTTGATGTTGAAGCTATGTTTGGATCATATGACCTGAAAGGTCTAGCAACTTGAGGTTGCCCTTGGTGTTGACCCTAATTTACATCATGGGTTGGTGGTCTATTTTTCTGATATGGGACTTGAGGATGATATGGCCTAGAACTCTGAGCCTATTGTCTTTTGATGGTTACTAGCTCATTTCCCAGGTTTTATAGTTGTTTCATAACTTCCTGAGCTCCTTTGAGGTGTTAGATGATGAAGTGGAGGCTTCAATTGAACTTTGACTCCTGGGGTGGGTATAGGATCTATTGTGGGTGTTTGATTGGTACATGGGTTTCCTAACTCGTGGTATAGAGGCATGGATGGCCTAGGGAAAGTTTTCCAGCCTAAATTAAATGATTCTTAGCTCCTATGGAAAGGCTATAGGCTGTAGGAATGTTTTTGCCCCCCATTGACTGAATCATCAAAGAAATATCAAAATTTAAAGCTCTAATAAAGTATAAGAAGGCACCTTCATTAGTGGGATTTATTGCTATTGGAATCCTGTCCCAGGTCCGTTGAAATCTAAGGTTGAAATTTGTCAAATGCTCATTCAGAGCTCTCTTGATTTTTTTCAGTTGCTCCAACAAGGATAAGTTATCCCCCTTTTCTCCAAACTAGTCATGAAGAGCTCTACACAACTGGTCCCAAGTTTGAATAGAGCCTGCTTCAAGGCTCCTAAACCATTGTGAAGCTTTACCTTTAAGTGAAGAGGCTAGCAACTTGACTGTAATGTCCATCTCAGTGATCTCATGGATTGTACAGACATTTGCAATATCTTGAACGTGGTCACCAAGAGAAGTCTTGTTTTCCCTAGTGAAATATGGGATGCTCTTTAATGCTGCCACCGGAACTAGGTTTTGTGCATTCAGAGTGAGTGGGATACTACCAATGAAATTGACTTAAGGATTTGGTTGTTGGTGTGTCATCCTGATCGCCTGAGCACCCTTCTTGAATGAAAGAATGGCCTACTTGGAGGAGGTGTTGATAAGGCTTTGTTTGGTGGAGATAGAGACTTTGGGATCTTCTTCCTCTTCTCCTTCTGTCTGGAGACAAGCGTATGTGTACAAACAATCCTTTTTATCTTGTTCTTGACCTTGTTTGTATCCTTCTCATGAACTTGGGAAACTTGACCGCTAAAACTAGTGGAATCTGTCCCTTTTGGAGTCATCAAATGTGTAGTTCTTGAAAGCTTCTTAAAAGCTAGAATCACATCAAGTGCACATCAATCTTACTGTAATAAAGATGGATACTTCTTGGTCCCACTAGGGTGTGCCAAAACTGTTAGTTCAAAATCACAACACCCCCAAATGAGTCATTAGATATGCTTTTCTAAGGTAAATTCATTTGGTGTGATTCGCATAACATTGAGTTGTTCCCAAAGTGTGGGACTTTGCAGATGGGAAAAACTCTCCAAATTAAAGGCTGGTTCCTATTCCTCTATTTAGGTGCATGCATGAAAACTTGTAGAGGGCCTATTCCTAAACCTAATATAAGTTTTACCAACGAGGCAGGATAAAAGGAATGTAGGAAATCAAACTAAGCTATAAGGTGATGCACTAAAGGAATGATGAACATTAGTTTTGCTGATAGACACAAACCAACAAAATACATATGATGATCAAGCACAGATAACCAAATTTATAATGAAAGACCAGATGAGAGAAAATGAGACAAGAAAGGATCTAAAATCGATCACGAACATATTTTATTGCTCTGCAGATTGATATAATGCATTACAAGTGGCTAGAAAGGCAAGAAACGTATTACAACTCTGAGGGGAGGTCTGAAACTCCACGAGTTCCTTTTCCAAAAGGAAAGGGGAGCATGTAAAATAGAATAATGTCCAACCCTTTATAGTGAGTCCCGACCCCTGTATTTATAGATTCAATTAGAGAGAAAAAAGAAAGAGAGAGAAGCGGGAAAAGAAGGTCGAAGCTCAACCACTACTATTAATGCCTCTTACAAAATCTGCCTCCAAATCTTCCTTGACTACATCAACCACTGGTTTGGCACCTTGAAGGAGGAAATGACAGGGTAGATTGAATCTGATCTAGTTGTTTGAGGAAAATAGATCTTGCATTAATGGTCCTAAAGAATTTTCTCTATTTTCCTTTACCTAACCTCCCTAAACTTAAAATTTCAGATCTATATGGCATGGGTGAAGCCGAGATCTTTCCAATGGTGTCAGATTTGTAATATTTTTAGTGCTGAGTCAAAGATATGCCCATTCAAGTTTATATCGGGTCCATACAACAGAGTGGGAAAACCAAGTTTGAAAAATGGGCCCCCTCTTTAATATGGGACACGTGGTTGGGTGGTGCATGTTTGAGGGTGGCCTCTGTATCTTTCTTTTGGAAAAGCATGGGGCTGACACGTGGTTTCCTCCACCGGCTTACTCAATTTCTATGTTTTTCGGTAATTCCTTTGCTCGATGGGGGCATATCTCTTGATCAGGGACACGCGGTGGTCTGGCACTTGTTTGAGAACCCTCTCTCTATTCGACCCTTGAGTTAGCGTCATTTGGACACTTAACACTCTCCATCGACTTGCCACTATGCATTGACTATTCAACCCGACTTTTCCCCTTTGAAGAGACTTGATGTGTGGAGGCTCTGCACTCATTTGAAAGCCCGATCGAGATTTTCCTTTAAGGAGTGTCAGGTTGACACTTGGAAGCCTTCGTAGGTCTTTGGAATTTTCAATGACCTCTACCTTACCTTTCGGGCCCTGGGCTACATGGCGAACTGGTGCTTGGATGAAGCCTCCGCATTTGGATTCAACTTTGGAGATGTGCCACTCGACACGTGGCTCTCTCCACTAGTACTTCTATACTTAACCCTTTTTGAGGCCTACCATGTCCTCCTTTTGACCTCTGTTGACCATTTGCTACGTGGAGGGCTAGCATGAGTTTGAATCTTCACCTTGGGCTCCCATCTTGGATTTGCACAGAGCCAACATCTACACCTTCTTGCCTAGTCAAGACTTTCAACGTCCGTGTAACTTTTGGGGCCTTGGATGCGTGGAAGCCTTGTGCTCATTTGAGCTTCCTTTTTTAGGGGTCATGTTAGGGGATAAGAGAATGTTTTTCTATCCCATGCAAATAAGAACCTTGTTTATTGTTTAGACCTAGTGGAATTAAATACCCAACGTATTTAATTCCTCCTGGCCCCTTTCGACCCTCTAAACTTCATTAAGGAATATTTAACTATAATGTTAATTTAATTACTATTAGTGAAAAATCACAACACCCCCAAATGAGTCCTCAGATCTTCTTTTCTAAGGCAGATTCATTTGGTGTGATTTGCATAACATCGAGTTGTTCCCCAAAGTGTGGGACTTTGCAGATGGGAAAAACTCTTCAGATTAAAGGTTGGTTCTTATTTGTCCATTTAGGTACATCCGTGATAACTTGTAGAGGGCCTATTCCTAAACCTAATCTAAGTTTTACCAAAAATGCAGGGATAAAAGGAATGTAGGAAATCAAACTAGGCTATAAGGTGATGCACTAAAGGAATGATGAACATTAGTTTTCTTTGCTAGACACAAACCAACAAAATACATACGATGATCAACCATAGATAACCGGATTTGTAATTAAAGACTAGATGAGAGAAAATGAGACAAGAAAGGATCTAAAATCGATCACGAAACGTATTTTATTGCTCTTCATATTGATACAATGCTTTACAAGCAGCCAGAAAGGAAAGAAACGTATTACAAATCTTAGGGGAGGTCTGAAACTCCACGAGTTCCTTTTCCAAAATAAAGGGGAGCATGTAAAACAAAATGAATGTCCAACCCTTTAATGCCTCCTACAAAATTTGCTTCAAAATCTTCCTTGAATGCATCAACCACTGGTTTTGTGCCTTGAAGGAGGAGGAAACGATGGAGTAGATTGAATCTGATTTATTTTTTTGAGGTAGATAGATCCCGCATTAATGGTCCTGAAGATGTTTTCTCTATTTTCCTTTACCTAACCTCCCCAAACTTAAAGTTTCAGATCTCTATGGTGTGGGAAGTCGAGATCTTTCCAACGGTGTTAGATTTGCAATATTTTGAGCCTTAAGTCGAAAGATATGCCCCTTCGAAGTTTGTATCGGGTCCATACAACAGAGTGGGAAAACTAGTTTGAAAAATGGGCCCCCTCTTTAATATGGGACATGTGGTTGGCTGGCGCATGTCTGAGGGTGGCCTCTATATCTTGCTTTTGGAAAATCATGGGGCTGACATGTGGTTTCCTCCACCGGCCTGCTCAATTTCTATGTTTTTTTGCTAAGTCCTTTGCTCGAAGGGGGCATATCTCTTGACCGGGACACATGGTGGTCTGGCACTTGTTTGAGAACCCTCTCTCTATTAACCCTTGAGTTAGTGCCATTTGGACACTTAGCACTCTCCGTCGGCCTACCACTATGCATTGACTATTCAACCCGACTTTGTCCCCTATGAAGAGACTGGATGCGTGGAGGCTCTGCGCTCATTTTTAAAGCCCGCTCAAAATTTTCCTTTGAAGGAGCATCGGATTGACACTGGAAGCCTCCATGCAGGTCTTTAGACTTTTCAAAAAATTCTACTTTATCTTTTCATGCCTTGGGCTACGTGGTGAATTAGCATTTGTTTGAGCCTCCACATTTGGATTCAACTTTGGAGATGCACCGCTCCAACACGTGGCTCTCTCCACTAGTACTTCTATACTTAACCCTTTTTAGGCCCACCCTATCCGCCTTTTGACCTCTGTTGACCATTTGCTACATGGAGGGATGGCGCGAGTTTGAGTCTTCGCCTTGGGCTCCCATCTTGGATTTACGTAGAGCCAACATCGACCTTCCTTCCTGCCTAGCCGAAGAATTTCAACGGTCATGCAACTTTTGGGGCCTTGGATGCGTGGAATCCTGGCGCTCATTTGAGCTTCCTTTCTTTGATTCACCCTTGGAGAAGCATCGTTCTGACACGTGGCTCTCTCTATACCTCCTCCATACTTAGCCAATTTTTGAATCATTACAATTGTTTTGAGCCCAAGGACTTGGATCTTTGTTGTTTCTTCCTTTTCTTGCTCATGGCTTCTCTGTGACACTGCTCATTCTCCTTTGACCCTATTATTCTATTCCCAAGCCCACATGTAACCCGTAGAATGGATTTAAGGCCCGGATTCACTCGATAGAGTCGTTTCAATTTATCCTGCGTAGTGTTCTTTGATCTTCGTAGGCCCCCACCACTTCCATTATAGATTCCCCCTACAATTTGTTTGCAAAAATCGAATTTGATTTCTCGGTTCTTTCATCATGGGTCGTCTTGATCAATATTTTCCTGGGGGCAAAATATGGATAACAATTACTTATTAACTCCTAAGAGAAATTTAATTGTAATTGAATTAATTATACTCATTAATTTTGTAATATGGATCCAATGTATGTTACAACAAGAAAATTTCATTTAGTAAATTATAATTGAATTTGAATCCTTGATGTGACAAATATTTCTTGAAGCCTGGTAGTGGTCACACTCTTCAAAAAAAAAAATTATTCCATAATTTTTTCTAGCTAAACCTAGTTGTTCTTGGGTCTCAAGAGGTCGTATTAGCGGGTGTTACACTTCACGTAGTCATCCTTTACAAATTATAGGGTGGGCCCCATTAACCCTTTGGTTCATAGCTTTGGTCTAAATCGTTTATCTATCTAATTTTATTTTTTTGAAATTTTATTTTTTTACATTTAAATTTCAAAATTGAACTCTATAATTTATAATTTTATTATTAAAAAAATCATTATAAATCATTTAAATTTAAATTTTACATATTATAATAATAATGGATTCAAAAAATTAAATATTCGATACTTTTTTAATGAATGAGATCTTATGCTAAATTAACAAGTAAAATAATACAAGATAATTCAAAAAAAATCGGGCGGTATGGCAACATGATGCAAAGCCGTGAAACAAACTAGGTTAAATAGTCTAGGTACTAGAAGGAGAATTAAATGCCAGAACATAAAAAGCAAAGAAATTAAGCCACTGCTACAAATTATTGACTTGTAGAGGGCGGGTCTTGATCATGCCAACCAGAGTCGGTAGGTATTTTCCGAGTCCAACACATCCCAGCCCGATCCACGATGGCTTTCTTCTTCGATATGTTCAAGAAGTGCCCAAGAGGGCGAGATAACAAGTGTCAACCTTGGAGACTTGCCAAGTAGTGGAGAAAGGCTCCATCCTTCATGAGTGCAAGACTCGGAGCAAAGACGGGGATATTCCCACCCCATTGGCGAGCTAAGAGTGGAGGAGAGAAGCTTCCTCTCGAGAAGTCAAGCTGCATGATGATCGACAAGTGCAACTAAATGAGTGACATTGGAAATGACTCGAACAACACCACCTCTTTGCCATCCACTTTTGTTTTCCTAGTGACCTTTTTACAACACCAAAAATACAATTGCTAGTAAATGTGTAAATTGGAAAAAATAAGATTAATATTTAATTCTTTTGCTAGCTTAAAGAATATTTAACAATATAATAATGTCTAATTAACAATTACCATACAATTGTTTTTTTAATATTAAGATATAAAAATCTATTTACATAAATATAATAAAAATAAATTGAACTCTTAACAACATTATTTTAAAACATTTTTAAAAACATAGAATATATTCTTATCATGCGTATCAATTTTAAAGAACAACATAAAATCTATTCTAATCATGGTGATTGTAAAATGTGTAAATATTTTACGGCTAAAAATATTTTAAAATGTAATCGGCCATCAAATTTTCACCACGTGCAAGGGTATCGCCAAGGATAAGTGCTAATAAATGTGCGTATCAAAGATATATCCAACGGGCAAATAAATGTGCCGCGTGCGTATCAAAAGCTTTTATCCAACGGGCAAAAAGAAACAGTGGTAAAGGTAATGCTTCCGGACACAGTTGTAGACAGCTGGAAAGCATATGTTCGTCAGAGAGCCGTTGACACGTTCTCTATAAAAAAAACCTTTCCCCCAATTTCCAGATCATTATCTCTCTGTCCCGCCTAGTATGGCGATTTGCCTCTGTATTTTTTCTGTGTAGTGCTGGATTTTGAGTCTTTGATTTGTATGTATGTTTTGTGGTGGGCAGCATATGTGTCTGTTTTCTTCATAATGTTTTGTGAGGCCTGTCGACGGTGATTTTTGTTTGTGTTTTCTCTGTTGTTTTTGTTTTTGTATGATTTTGTCTGATGTTGTTGTTGTTTTCGTTGTTGTGGTCCGAAGAATAGCATTGGAGCGCCAAACATGACCAGTCCCGATCAGAATAGCACGGAAAGTCCTCCATTTCGCAGGGTAAGACTCATTTTAATCGATTGAAAGTAATTTTTAGAGTACGCTTAAATGCGTCAGAGCTAAATTTTACCATCTGGTTAATGAATTTTATTTGGGAAAATGTACAGTTGCAAATTTGGAAGTGTAAATTTACGTTTTGATTGAAATTTTGGAAATGCAAATTTACAGACAGTTGCTGGAAGCAGAACATCGGCAAGGAAGCAGAATATCAAAGCAATGTTTGAGGTCTGTAAAATCAACATTTAGTGCTTTGTTTAAATTGAAATTGTAGATGATTTTAATTCTGAATGTTTTCAGCCGGATGTTTTCAATTGTTTATTCTACAAATGTAGAGTGCTATGTGTGCCTGTGTTTAATTAGATCAACTGGTCAATGAATTTTAGTTGGGAAAATGCACAGGGGAAATTTTAGAAGTGTAATTTTACATTTTGTTTGCAATTTTGGAAATGCAAATTTACAAATAACTGCTGGAATTTACATCCTGTTTAGTGTTGTCAACTAAGGCTTACATTTTACTTGCATTATGCCCAGGATTTACTGAAGTTCCATGAATCTTATTTCTGCTTAGGATATAGATTTCTTATAGTGCTTAGGGTTGTCCAGATCTGGATGCTTTGGAAAATGGGATCACTATTTATATGAATAAATTGTGCATTATTTCAATATGTTCACCTGTTTTCGGTACTGTTTCAATCTTTATGGTGCTCTGTTTTCAGTGTTATTTTTTCGTGGGTGTACTGTTTTTTTTTGTGTATTTCAATGTGCTGCTCCTCAGAAAAATAGTAGGCGCAAGCAGCAGAATATTTTCAACTTTTGGTGTCAAAATAATCACTCTCAAAATTGTAAGTTATTCCCGCTTTGAATATTTTCCGCTGGACGGTTTTTAATTGTGTATTCTGTAAAATCTAGGTGGTTCAGGGGTGCCTGTGTTAGATTAGACCATAAGGTATGGTTCGATGTTAATTTTTATTCAGGAAAATGCACATGGGCATTTTTGTTTAGTGCAATGTTTAGTTCTGGTTTCTAAAATATAAATAGGCGCATCTGTACCCTCTTAATAAGTCCAACCTTAGTTGTAGGGTAAAGTTTACAAATAATTGCTTAATGTAAATGCTTAGGGTAAATTTTATTGGTCCACCAAGAAATATTTTTCTTGAAAGTGTATCCAGTAATTTTTCCCTACACGTGTTTGCATTTTGTGCAGGGTTTAAGATTTTAAAAAGCAGAAGAATATGTTATGATTCACAAGTATTATTTATACTTTACAAATGAATGCACAGGCTAGCCTCCTAATTAATTTAGGGAAATGCTATAAAATTAGGTTATTACTGAATTTCAATGTTAGAGAACGCGGCTAAGTAATTTTGAAATTATTGATTGAAAACATGCTTAGTAAGTTTGAACTAGAAGTAATCCGTTGAAAAAATTCAGATCGAGACAATTTTTGTGCCTTACAATTCTGTATTTAATCTTTATAGAAGTTAGTTTTGTAATATTGATAAGGTATTTGCCGTTTGTATCAAATTTTCAGTCAAATGGGTTTTGTTAATGGTTATCTTTTATTTATTTTGAATATAACACTAAGCAGTGATAAGTATTTAGCTTATGTAGAACAGTATTCACTTTTTGATTATCGTCAGTCTTTATAGCAGTTGATTCATTCATTGTACATACATCTCATTTAGTTACTTCTGTTTGTGTTGTTGTCTAATTTTTTTTATATATTCCTCTGTAAAAAAAATCTATTCCAGTTCAGTGTTTCTCTGTCCCGCTTAGTATGGCGATTTGCCTCTGTATTTTTTTTTGATTTTGAGTCTTTGATTTGTACGTTGTTTTTGTGGTGGGCAGCATGATAATTTTTGTTCGTGTTTTCTCTGTTGTTGGAGCGCCAAACATGACCAGTTCCCAACAGAACATCGTGAAAAGTCCTCCATTTCGCAGTGTGAGACTCATTTTAATTGATTGAAAGTAATTTTTAGAGTAGGCTTAAATCCGTCAGCGCTAAATTTATTGTGTATGATTTATTATATTAGCGTGGGGTTTACATTTTTAATGTAGGGTTTGTCTATTTAATAAATTCGCACAGGTTTCATTTGTTAAACGATCCTCTGTTATATTTCAGGGTTTTCATTGTCCATTTGCTACACATGATTTTAATCGATTTAAAGTAGTTTTTAGAGTGCGTTTAAATGCGGAAGGGCTAATTTTGCGCTGTATCGTTTGTCTATTTAGTACTTTCGCTTTGGGCCTAAATTTCCATATACTTGCTGAGTCTGATGTTGATAGGAATTTGTTATATTCTACGGTTTGGGGTTCATTTGTTACGCAATCTTTCGTTATTTCAGGATTTTCAGGGAGATATTTGACGGTGAAGTGGAAAACAGCAGTAGCTAGCCGCAGAATATTAGCAAGGAAGCAGAATAACAAAGCAATGTTTGAGGTCTGTAAAATCTTTTCAAAATGTAGTGCTAAAATAGTTTTAATTGAAATTGTAGATGATTTTAATCCTGAATGTTTTCAGCCGGATGCTTTAATTTTTTATTCTGTAAATGTAGGTGCCTGTGTTTAATTAGACCATCTGTTCAATGAATTTTAGGTGGGAAAATGCACGGGCAATTTTGGAAATGTAAATTTTTTTAAAATTGTTGGAATTTACATCTGGTTTAGTGTTGTCGACTAGGGCTTATATCTGACTTGCATTACGCCTAGGATTTACTAAAGTTCCCTGGATTTTATTTCTGCTTAGGATTTAGATTTCGTATTTTGCTTAGGGTTTTCCAGATCTGGATGTTATGGCCAATGGGATCATTATTTATATGAATAAATTGTGCATTATTTCTATATGTTCCCCTGTTTTCGGTACTATTTCAATCTTTATGATGCCCTGTTTTCGGTGCTATTTTTTTGTGGGTGGACTATTTTTTGTGTGTATTTCTATGTGCTGCTCCTCAGAAAAACAGCAGTCGCAAGCAGCAGAATATTTTCAACATTTGATGTCAAAATAATCTCTCTAAAAATTGTAAATTATTCCCAAAATGTTTTAGGTGTCATTTTGAAGATTTTCAGCTTGACAGTTAACTAATTGTTTATTTTGTAAACATAGATGGCTCTGGGGTGCCTGTGTTAGATTAGAGCATCGGATTTGATTCGTTAAGAAAATGCACAGGGTCAATGTTTAGTACTAGTTTCTACAAAATAAATAGGCACAGTTGTTCCTTTTGGGGTAAAGTTCACAAACAATTGCTGAAAGTAAACTTAGGGTAAATTTTCTTAGACGACCACGAAATATTTTTCGTAAAAGTGTATCCAATAGTTATTCCCTACACATGTTTGCATTCTGTGCAGGGTTTAAGATTAAAAAAGTAAGAGAATAGATTATGATTTACAGTAGTATTATTATGCGTTACAAATTAATGCACATGCTACCCGCCATATTTGTTTAGGTAACTGCTATATAATTTATGTAATTTCTGTTTCAGCTCTGAATTTTTGTGTTAAAGAACGCACTGCTATATAATCGGTAATTTCTGAAGTTATTGCTTGAAAACATGCTTAGTAAGTATGAAGTAGAAATAATACATTGAAAAATTCAATTCCAGACGATCTTTGTGCCTTTTAATTCTCTATTTTCCTATCCACATAACTCTTATCTTCACTGTTCACACTTACGATAGAATGCATGTTATCCATTGCCCCACTAAAATTGTGATAGCATTCATTGACATTATTTTTGGAATGTCCACGTGATTTCGCTTCAGATTCTCAAATGTAATCCTCATATATCTGATCGTTTTCCTGAGCTATCTTTCTCGTGTGCCCGACAAACCACCAGATGAAACATCTCCTCTGCAACCTACATACAAAATTATGTAATTCATTAACTTGAGAAAAGCCACATCTCTCATGTGTCACCTTGTGTAAAAATGCAAACTAAAAAGCTTTACCATTAAATGAATATCAACTATGCTTTGGTTTATGACTGAATTGTTCCGTTTTTGTTGAGGAACATCATTCATAATTACATCAGGAATGTTAGAGATTCCGACATAAAGTTTTTTGTAATGAGTCTCTTTCATGATTGCATTCATTTAATCTCAATGTTTTAGGCCACGCATCTGTGTCAATTATGGCAGGAGCGGTGGCTATATAGTTATCAAGATTTACCATAGAAACCCACCAAAATGATTTCCATTGCCGTGTACGCGAACTAATGCGCTATGAAGATGCAATGAATAATTACTTTCCATGTCTTCGATTCTAAGAAGACTCCTTTTTTCACCTTTTATTTGTATATGTATATCTGACATGAATGCTCTTTGATCTTTGAGGACCTACTGTCCCTCACCCCCGCCCCCCCTTCCTGCCTTCTAGACCTGTTACGTGGCCATCCCCCACTGGCCTTACCTCTGCCAGCTGCCCCACCTCCTTTAATTCCGTTGACTTGCAATTTCCTTGCGCCCTGTGCTACCTGCTCCGTTTGAAATGTTTTGGCCGCGTGAACAAGGAGGTTGGTTTTGTTGGGATTTGAGAGGCAATGGCGTGGAAACCCCAGGCCAATGGAGTCGCAGGTGTTTGGGAGCTCTTCAGTTGCTGTTCCTCACCTTGCCATGGCCGCACAGGCTGTTTTTGCAACGTTTTTCCTGCTGGCGGGTCGCGTTTAGACTGGGCCAAATTTTTTGTTGTTAAATGCTTTCATGGTTGCAGCCTGTTCCTTCCTCCCTGCTCGTGAGGTTCAGAGTGAGTAAGTGCGACAAACCTCTTTGCAGGGCGATCCTGTGGAGCCGTTGGTGTTGATCCTACTATTCTGGTTGCACGCGACCACAGCCATGATCAGTTGTTGCGAAATCTTGCAGCTGTAGTAGGAGAACGAGATAAAGTTTTAGTTGAACTGTCTTGTCTTTTCATTTTGGGAAGTCGCTTCCAGCCAAGCTGCAGGCCAATGTCTTTGCTTATTGGTGACAGTTATGTTGCTCTAAGTTGGGTTTGTTATAGTGGTTATTGTTGAAGCTGCAAGCTAGGGAAGTAGGCGTGTTACCTCCACGTTCATTGGGTGTTGTATGGTGTGTTCTTGTTGGGGATCCACAGTAACTGCCTGCAACAATAATTAGCTAGGCAGCAGGCATGTTGCAGTAGTAGAAGCCTGTTTGAGCGCTCCAACAAGCAGGTGGTCCAACCTTGTTGTTATCTGTTCAGCATCGATTACACCCTCAAATTCGGGATTCTCCTTCAAGGTGACAGATCACACCCACGGGCACAGGAGATCTATGCAATGTTGGAGAAAATGTCTTGGGAGATGAAGGTAGCAGGATATATTTTTTTTCAGATCCAGATCTTGTACTGAGCTGTTTCTTCAAAATTGACTATGTGACAGTGAGGGTGTTACCAGCAGACCTGATGAAATTTATTTCTAAGATTCTCTATTGCTTTCTTACTTGTTTATGATGTAACTCATGGAAGAGAATCTCATAGGGGCGGATCTGTTTCATATCAGAGTATTTATGAAACACTTTTTGCTTTGCAATGATATGAGCTGCTTCAACAAGTCACTAAGTTGGCGTGCATAAAGGTCTCTGGTTGAAATTATCATCACCTTACAAGCTTCAATGCAATGTTTGCACCGAGAGTTTGATGTTGTCCCCAAATCTGATAGAGGAAAAGGATTGTGTATCAATACAGTAGATGCCTTTCAGAACCAGGAGCGATGTAATCAGTATGTCTCGTGTCCGAGCTTCAAATCATGGGGTTGGTTTGTAGCTGTTTTTCACCGCGTGAATGTGGCGCTAGCACGAGCTCGCAGAGCACTTTGGGTTAAGGGCAAGCAGCGGCTTTGAGACAATCTTTTACTTATGGAGATGGCGTTCTAAACCAGGCATGTTAAGACTAGCCCCTGAAATATTTTGCTGTCCTTTTTCAACTTCATGAAATAAATGATCTCCTACCTGAAATGATGCCTTAAGATGGAATATTGTGTTTGATTTTATCGATTGTCCTTGAGTGCATTGGTTTCTTTTTTTTTCCGTTCCTTCTCCTGAATCGATGTTCCTTTCATGATTGGTTTGCATAGGGGAAAATTGTTGTTATCTTTACTCTGTTATAATTATATGGCTGAGAACAATGTTTTACTTGCTTTTGTTTGTTTTGGATCAAACCATCTGAAATGGGAAAGGGACATTCTTATGAAACATGGAAGCTAAAAATAAAGAAAATAAAAAAATGTTACCTTTCAAAATGCTTGGTTATGGCTACCCTAAGCGATATCAAATCAATAAAAGCTCATAAATGCTTGGGTCTGATTTCTGCTCGATAGTAGATACTTCTTGCTTTTTGCTCCCTTAGGGGGTTGCCTTCATTAGTACTTCTACCCCACTCGAATGCTTCTTTCCTCTTTGGCTTGTTCCCTTGCTTGTGCTGACAAGATAGTTATCACCTTTCGATCTACTGAATGTAGATTTACCGCATGAGGATAAAACACAAATGCATGTATATTTCTTTTGTGGTGTTTTATCATCATTGATAGGGAATATCAAAAATATGGAAATCTGGGTCCTTAGCTAGAGTGGCTCTTGTTTTATTAGTTGTAACACTACTCCTTGATTACCTTTCTATTGAATGTAATTGTTGCGTAAGTGAGAGTCCTGTTGGAATAAATTGATATTGTACAACATTTAACACATAGTGCTATATTGTCTTGGATAATAGTATGTATGCTATTTATGAAGATTACGGATGAAGTTTGTTTAGGCTTTCCATTTAAAAGTTGTCATGCTTGCCTACCTAGAGTGTAGCTTACTTGTGAGCTAGTTTTTTTTTTTACTCGTTTCCTAATAAGGCTTGCGGCTTGTGGTTTCTTCAATAATCTATTTTGGTATCAGACATTAGGAAAGAAAGAAGGAAATTTCATTATTGTCCTCAATGCCCGAAAGTAGATCAATGGGATTAAGGATACAACCTTTAGCAATAGAAAGTTCTAGGAAGAGAGAATCCTAGTTGCAAACCAAAGAAATTAGAGAGAATCCTAGTTAACGTTTATTACTTTTAAAAGACCTTGTAAGGAAGAGGCGGTAGACCTCTTGTTTAGATTGTAACGATGGAATGTTTCCTTCGGGGTCACGTATCCCTTTATTGCTATGAAACATCCTCCTGGAAGGATTGGATAACTATGTTTTGTTTCGCGTCTTGATCATAACTAGTATGTCTTTGACTCTCAAGTTTTTCCTTTTAAGATGGATGGTTTGAATATTAGATTTAAATCACGTAATCCATAGGGTTGCATGATCAAAATTCTCAATACTATTGACCTTTCGTTCCTATCCCACAAGTTCTTGAATTGATTCTTTGTTTTGTGATATACTTCTTGCTGGAATGTTTGACTTCCTCATTGTTGGCTGGTGTAGATCCTTACCTCGTGTGAAAAGTAGATTAGTGGTTTGTGCTTTGATCCTTTCATGAAGTAGAACATTCCTTTCATGTCTATTGTTAAATGTTAGCTTATTATTTCAATGCATAGACTTAACATGCTCAGTTCTAGCGAACTGACTCTAGTTAATATTTGTGCAGATGGATTATGCGAGTAGACTAGAAGAAAAGAGTGTAAAAGTTTCATCTGTACCATTATGAAGTTCCTTGTAAAAATGTCCAATGTGTTGTAAATTATGTAACATTGCTTGTAAAGAGAGTTGATATGACCTCTTGCCTTGTATTGTTCGGTAATGGTGAAATAGAGTGTCTTGTTCTTGTGTAGTCAAACTTGAAATTTCCTTTGTGAGAAATAATATTCAATCTTGACCTTGTTATGAGTATTCTTTTGGTGATATCAATTGCAGTCATGAAAATTTTGTAGCATGGCTTGGCTTATTTTGTTACCTTCTTGTTCTTGACCCAAGTGAAATCCAATCTCTTGACTCCTTGGGTTCATGTGCCATGTTGAATGGAAATGTTATAACCGTGATTTGTGTTCTTGTTAAATAACGATAATTTCTTCTTTCAGGTCATAATGCTTATTGGTTTAGTAACCCTCCATGGTACTAGTATCAATGTTATTCTAGGCATATTTTAGTGGGTTGAAACTCCCTTTTTCTAAAGATAATCAAAGATAAAAGAAGAGGAATACATAGATGAATAAATAAAGAAGATAATAATGAAGTTGTATTTGGTCGATAAAATTTTAATTCTTTGATCAAAGATGATTAGGGTTCTGAACCTTAACGATACTCCTCTCCTTTTGATTCTATGCTTTCCTCCTTATGCAATGTGGGTATGAATCGAGTTTCAGTAGAGGGGGTTTAGATAGATAGCCTTGTGGAATTGTATACCACCTGGTTTTGTAAACAAATTAATCAATGAATGTTCATATTATAGGTGATCCTAGGATAGTCCTCAAGTTATACAAAAGAAAAGAAACTTAATCCTAAAAGAAGAATGGTATGAAACAAATCTTGAACCTTCCAGAACGTAAGCTAAGAATTGTAAGATGGCTCTAGTAAATTAGTAATCTTAAGAAGATTTTCATAGTGGGATGTCTTCAGCTATAACTATGTAATGTGGTTGGTCTTTTGCCATGTCCTTTCGCAAGTGAATAGTAAATTGTCCTTGAAAGGTGTGAACGCGTCTTCTATGCTACCTTTAGGTCCATCCTTGTATTAAGTTGTTCATATGTTAGTTGTATCCTTGGTGATGACATGTTGCATCATGTTATGTGTCAAGCAAGTCAAAAAAAAATTGTCCTCGTATTTTACCGTGTTGTTCGTGTGTGTGTTTTTGGAGTCGTTACAAGTTTCTAAATATTGGTAAGGTATCTGCTGTGCTTTATATCAAAATTTATGTTAAAATGCGTTGTTAATGGTTATCTTTTATTTATTTTGAATATAACACTAAGCAGAGAAACGTCTTCAGCTAGTATAGAGCAGAATTTTCTCTTTAATTATTGCTCGTATGACTTTTCAAAGAGTTGATTCATTCATTGTAGAGCCATCTCTATTTAGTTACCTAATGCTTTTCGTTGGCCTCTTCATGTGTTTCGTTAAAACTTTGTTTTCATGGAATCATGATTTTTTTTTTTCGGTCCTCCCATGCACACATATACTGCTAGTTAGTAGTGCTGCAATCATTTTGGGTACTAATGTCATTTCTATTGTTAATGAACAATTTAAGTATATTGTCCTCGTTATTTTGGTGGGATGGAGAAGTCTGAATTGGCCTATTACTTTTGTTTTTAAGAATTTTTTATGCAATATGCAAATTCCAATGTATACATATTCTAGTTTTTAACATTGAATTGGATAAGCCATGTATAAAAATTACACATGTTAGCATTTTTTGCACAGGTTTAATTTTAGAAGTTAATACATGGAATAGTTTTTTTGCGTTGCATTGGTTAATGCTTTCATACACTAAATTGTGTTCATAATTTTAGCATTCAAATTATAACTTCATAGAAAAGATTTAAATTTCTTCTGTTTAAAATTGTAGTATAAGATTTACTTTTATAAAATAATAATAATTCATATAGTAATTCCATTGTTGGTGCATAGTTCATCACGTTTTGTTTTGCTTTGTGTAATGCCCACTTATGACACTTAATTGATCATCATTTTGAGTTATGCGACTTTTGGATATGAACATGACTTATACTTACGTTGATTAGCATGATGTTTTGTGAGTAGATGCATTTGGGTTATGATTGGATTTTGTTTTCTGTATGATCTACACTTGGCTCATGGACGACTATTGATATTGATATTATTTTTATATGGATATATTACATGTGTTCTAACATTGGATTTCTTCGCCATGATAAGTAGAATGTAGTTGTTGAATTTACATTACTTATAACTTTGGATAATGATGGAATGCATAATTAAGTTGTGATTTAAACCTTGAAATAATGGATAATTGAATTACGTATAGATGATTAATGAATTTCATGCATATGGCTATTTTGGACATTTTGACATGGCCGCAAGGCCGAAGGAGGTATTTTGTATTTTGCAGGAATCACAATATGATCACAACCATGAAAGGGATTGGGAACCAAACACAACCGGATGTCGGGTGGTTACAACATTTGGTCGTCAAGGCAACTAGTGAATTGTATTATGTTACCTTTGTTTTTTATGTGTTAAGAAAAATTTCCATGAGGGGAAATTTTCTAATGTGACCAAGGGGGTAAGAATTGTAATTACTTGTTTTAACTTACTTTAGTAGGTGATTTCATTTGTGATGTTTTTTTAATTACTTTTGCTAAGTATGTTTAGATTAATGTAACATCTTGTCTTAATTTTTTTTAGTTTTGGAGGGAAGTCTAGTGGGTGTAATTAATTTTGATGGTTGGCTCCTTGAGCCTTGTGTTTTCCTCTTGTATTGAATGCTTGTTTTGAGTGTTGACCACTCCAAATCCTTTGAATCTCGAATTTGAGATTTAGGGCAATTTTGGGGGACTTGTGGGACAAGTTGAACTTGTCCCACACTTCCCAAAACCCCTTACCAACCATATCTATGGGTTGGGAATCCAAAAAGGGGATTATTTATTGTTTTGGGAAGGGAAATGTGACTTTGGAGTGCACTTGTCTTCATTTTTGCATTTAATTGTGCCTTAAGACACATGGGAAGGGATGGATGTGGATGAGAGATGTCATTCAACCCAACCACCCATTTATTGTGTTTGGGAGTTGAGTTGACTATGGGAGGTGGTCTTGAGGATGTGTGATGTGGCATCCTACAAGGAGCCACATCACCCTCACTCTTCCCTTTTGTCTATTTATGGAAATTTCCTCTCTTGTTGAGGGGGTTGGAGTTTTGTTTTTGTTTTTGTTGAAGAGTTCTTTTTTTATTTTGGGGAGAGAAAAGAATTGGGAAGAAGATAAAGAAGGAGCTTGGACTTGCATGCTTGAGATTGTTTTGGAGGGAGCTTGGCAAAGCTTCTTGGTTTAGGCTTCTCCAATGGAGAGGTAGGAAACCTTCTCTTTTTTTTGCTTTCATATTGTTGTTGCTTCTATGCTAAATTTGTGGATAATGTATGTTTACTTTTGTGTATTGTGAAAAATGGATAGAATGCTTATTGTGTAGTATAGGAGAGGTCTATGGGAATACTCATGAGGGAGGCATAAGAGTAGAATAGGATATTGTGGAGGGAGTTTGAGAGGGATGCCCATCTTGGGTAAGAATGTTCACATTCTTACCTTGTCCTTGAGGGAGCCATAAGAGGAGGGAGGCATAAGAGTATGGGAGGAAAAAGGGGTACTTGAGGGAGGCATAAGAGTCATAGGGGCTTGAGTTTTATTGTGGAGGGTTTGGATGGGCATCTCATCTCAATGGGGAGGCATAAGGAAAACTTTCCCATAGTTCCTTCTCTTGTTGGCTTGGATGAAAGCCTTGTTGTGAAAAGTATTGTGTTATTTGTGTTTCCTTTTTTGTTTCTTCTTTTAACCTTGAATGTTGTGAAGAAAATTGTATTGTGGAAGCAAGTGTTGTTTCCTTGAGTTGGAGACCACCCTTCATTGTGTTGTGTTTGGGGCTCGGGGGTCAATGGAGGAGATTGCTTCTCTTCTCCATTGAGTTTTGGTTGGGAGGAGAGTGTTGCCTCTCCCCCTATCTTGGTTGTGATTTGAAATACTTGGAACTTGGAGCATGGATGAAGAACACCTTGGAGCTTTGGAACCTTGTTGTTGATAATGTAAAACCACCATGTATTTACCACCTTGAGTGGAGGAAGAATGTAATATTACTTTGTATTTTAGCTTACATTATTGCAAATTTGTTTCCACATGAAGTAGAAAGTGTTGTAACAAATGTTGAATGAAAGTTGTTTTTGAACTCCAATAATAAGCATGTAATATAGATGGAATCAAAAGTTGAAAGGATGACAATCTATCTATTCTCCTTCTTACTTGACTTGGAACCTCTCATGAGTATGTTAATCTTGTTTACATGTTAGTAGTACTTGCTTTAAAACTTAATGGAAGTAATTTTGGAACCCTCTTGAAGGGTGTTGGGAAATTTCATGTTCTCTCTACATTTAAATTTTGTCTTAATTACTTGAAGGATATATAATGAAAAGTGGGAATATTGGTGCAATCTTTATCCTTGTAAAATAAATAAAAGTAGTTTATAAATAATTGGTTAGCATAATAAGCTTTTTATTCATGCTTCTTTTATGTACTAATATTTTAATTTTGATTTTCAATTTCCCTTGAAAATTTAATTACTTTTCCATCCTACATCAATACATGTTAACTTACTCTTTTTACCATTATAGTTTCAAAATTTCCCATCTTCTATTGAAGAAAGGAAAAAAAAGTGATTCCTACAAAATTTCCTCTCGGTACCATATTTTAATTCGGGTTTTCTATTTCACCATATAATTACGTTTCCATTCTTTGTAAGTACATGTTATCCTATCAGTTTTACTCCTGGTATTTGGTATGTTCTTAATAGATGTTTTTAAACTATTGACAATATAGTTTCTTTTAACACTATCACAATTTCAAGATATACTACATTCCCTCCATATTGTACCTATTACTATTTTAATTCCATTCTTTCATTTCAACAATTTTTTGGTTTCAAGATTTTTCCCTCTTCCATTTAAGAAAAGAAACATCGCAAAATATCACTCACGGTTGCCTCTTAGTCATTTTGATAATAGACCACAATGGAAATCACAAAACTTGAAGAAACATTCAATACTGAATGCAGACAAACAATATAGCGGTATCAGGGTAATCACCCCCTCTGTCAATCATTTGATAAGAATATACCAAAATACGTAACTTCCATATCGAAGGTGCAATCGATTCGATCGAATATAACAACATAGTTGGACAACTTGTTGGTTGAAGCAGCGCAAATCAATGTAGAAAAACGCCTATCCCTCGTGCCGTGTTTCCCCTTATCTCACCACCGTCCTTTCCACACGGCATATCCACTGGGTAGGAGGATAGCAAGAAGTTTTACGCTGATGAAGAGCTATGCGACACCGACATCTCACCTCTCGCCGTAGTTCATTATGACCTCCATGGAGGTTCACGCGGCCCGGCGATTGAAATGTGGAAAAAATGCCTATCACATGCGCCTGTAGCTTCCTCTTCGACCACCATGTGTTCTCCACACGGCTGTAACAATCTTGGACAAAGGTGGGCCAATTGTGTGGAGTGTGGATTTGTAAATCAGAGAGAGAATTAATTGAAAACAAAGAAAACATGCAAAAAAGGAGAAGCAATGCACGCAAGAGAGGAGGTCTTAATGGTGGACAGGTGGTTGGAATGAATAACCACCGCCCCAACCAACAAATTTAAGCATGGTTGAAAAACTTTCCCCGATTTGACCCTTGATCATTTAATTTCAAATTTCAAAATGTATGTATAATCATATAGACTGATTTGTGTTTAAATTTGTTAATATATCTATATATATACCACTTGAATTAAAAGTATCTAACCCCTTTAAAAGATATCTAAGAAACCAAATCACTTAGTATATCAGGGAGTCTTTTCTAACGTAAACAAAAAACCATAAAAAAAAAAGCCCAAACTATTCATGATCCAACCTAGCCATTCATTGCATTTCACTACATTGAGAATTCAAATTAGAAATTAAATTTAACTTAAGAAACAATCGTAGTATTTTTCTATTCTTGAATACCAAGTTCTGTAGAGAGTTTCTAAGGATTACTTAGTCAATATCTGAATCCACATAAACCAAGTAAAGTATAGTATTCTTCAAATAACTAATCAAGTGAATATCATTCGATTGTGGAATACTAACCATGTCCAAGTGAGGAAAAGAATACAATAAAATAACAAATGAGTAATATATGTGTTATCCCGTAACATATTTTTACAATTATATATTAAAATATATAAAAGAAAACATCAATAAAATCATAATCCATGCATCTACCCTGGTCACCTTTATCCTCCTATAAAATGGTTCTTAAAGTGAAAACGGGGCAGCTGTCAAATACCCTTATGCAATCAAGTATCACCATGTTTGAAACTCGAAAATTATCCGCTAAGGAAGAGACGAATACAACAAATATTGAAGTAGATCTCGAGTGTGTGGAATTATGAAAATCATGCAGTTCTAGTATTGCGATCGGAATACAAAGTAAAAGATTGAAGCTTATCAGTTCCCAAGATCAAAGCCACAAACTTACGGATTTAAAATAAATCAATCAAGAACCACTACCTTAAACAAAAAAAAAAAAAAAAATTGTCGCATTTTCGGGTTGTTTGTTTGTGGCGCGGCATCGTCGTTGCCATCGTCGAGCGTAGCGTCGTCGTCTTTTAGCGGCGTTACATTTTGGTATCAGAGCCAGGGGTTCGAAGCTGGGACCCTTGGGCACACGCAGAGAACACAAAATAGGAACCTTTAACTTAGTTCAGAGCTGATACTTTTAAAATATAAAGCCATAATGTTGATAATTATAGTAAACAACAAATTTAGAAAACTGACTCAAGACCTAGAACGATGAACTAACTCTCGCCTTGATCTGTGCAGGAGGCGCGGATTGGGTGAGGGGTCTCTTCATATAGACCTAGACATACCACCGCCAGAGCAGGCGTAGCATCCGCCCTTCCTCAGATCTTGCAGACACTCCAGGATGTCAATGCTGCTATACGCGGAGAGCCCTTGGGAGGACGACTTGCTAGACATAGTTTGGAGCCATTAGTAGATGCCTAGGCATCCCCTCGACACAGCGAGGAGCACAGCAGAGAAACTTCCGTGCGTGCGGAGTTGGCTAGGGCGAGTCACCACATAGAGGAGGACATGGGGACAGATCTCGGGACATGGGACAGTCTCGGAGCCCTAGACAGAGGGAGGAGCATACGAGAGATCTAGGATTCGTCATACATCACCCGCAGATATATCGGGAGATCCTGAAGCTATAACCATCTCACTATTCGGGTGATACAGGCGGTTTTCAGGCAGAGGCCTGGTTGGTGAGCTTGAGCGGATGCTTCAAGCTCTGTCCTTGTAGTAGCAACACGAAAGCTCGTGTTGCGATCCATCTTCTGAAGGATGGAGCAGGAGTCTGGTGGAGGACCGAGGAGCAGAAGCTCCATGTTGACTCGAGAGACGATTACAGGGAGTTGTTTGAGGAATGTTTCAAGGTAGTAGGTATTTACCCAGGAGATTTATTCAGCAGCGGATAGACGAGTTTCATGACCTCCGCCAGGCATCGATGACAGTAGCTGAGTATGAGAGTCGATTTCTGGACCTACTCCAGTACGTCGACTATATGCAGGATGAGCAGGTACAGATTCACAGGTTCATCTGGGGCCTGAATTTGGATTTAGGTGGCGCAGTGCGCATTCACTACCCACAGACATTAGAGAGGCCGTGGAAAAGGCCTATATGCAGAGAGGAGACACGGGGAAGACACAAGCTAGGCTAGAGATAGAGTTCGAGCCGTATCCAGCAGATGCGGATAGTAGGTCGAAGGGGCCGCCTTCCTCTTACACACGGGGTGGACAGAGTTCAGGAAAGCTTCATTTAGGCCACCACAAAGCGTGTAGAGCGCAATGCACCCGCCCACCTTATCGATCTCCTCGAGATTTGATGCACAAAGAGGACGTAGTATGGGGCCTCCTCTTAGGGTCCCACTAGGACACAGGGTGAACCGAGAGCTCGGTCGGTAGGAGCTCATCGCAGAGAGACTCAGCATCCATGCCGGATCGTCGGGATCTCGTATTTCATCCATCTAGAGTACCAGTTGGAGCTGCTTCCCCCTGAGAGGACCAGAAGTTGTTATGGTTGCTATGGTATGGTTGCCCATGTTGGGTAAGACATCTTTGGAGAGATTGCCCATGAGCATAACCCTCAAGTGCGGGATCGGGCTGGGCCGTGCGGGTAAGACATACGAGCTCGTTGCGACCTTAGTTTCCACACTTATTTCGGTGACTTCGGAGGAAGTCTAGTCTCTAGGGGAGGGGGATGTAATGCCCACTTCCCTACGACACTTAGTGATTATCATTTTGAGTTATGCGACTTTTTGATATGGACATGGCTTATACTTATGTTGATTAGCATGATGTTTTGTGACTAGATGCATTTGGATTATGGTTGGATTTTGTTTTCGTGATGATCTACACTCGACTGGATAGACTATTGGATATTGATATTATTTTTATATGGATATATTGCATGTGTTCTAACATTGGATTTCTTCGCCATGATGAGTAGAATGTAGTTGTTAATTTACATTACTATAATTTTGGATAATGATGAAATGCATAATTAAGTTGTGATTTAGACCTAGAAATAATGATTGCTTGAATTACGTATAGATGTTAATAAATTTCATGCATATGGTTATTTTGGATATTTTGACATGGCCGCAAGGCCGAAGAGGGTATTTTGCATTTTGCAGGAAACACAACATGATCACAACCATGAGGGGGATTGGGGACCAAACACAACAGAATGTCGGGTGGTTACAACATTGGTCGTCAAGGCAACTAGTAAATTGTATTGTGTTACCTTTATTCTTTTATGTGTTGAGAAAATTTCCATGTGGGGGAAATTTTCTAATGTGACCAAGGGGGTAAGAATTTTATTACTTGTTTTACTTGATTTAGTAGGTGATTTCTTTTGTGAAGTCTTTTTGTTAAATTACTTTTGTTAAGTGTGTTTAGATTAATGTAATATCTTGTTTTAATTTTTAAGTTTTGGAGGGAAGTCAAGTGGGTGTAATAAATTTTGATTGTTGGCTCCTTGAGCCTTGTGTGTCCTCTTGTATTGAATACTTGGTTTTGAGTGTTGACCACTCCATGTTCTTTGAATCTCGAATTTGAGATTGAGGGCAATTTTAGGGGACTTGTGGGACAAGTTAAACTTGTCCCACACTTCCCAAAACCCCTTACCAACCATATCTATGGGTTGGGAATCCAAAAAGGGGATTATTTATTGTTTTGGGAAGGGAAATATGACTTTGGAGTGCACTTTCCTCATTTTGCATTTAATTGTGCCTTAAGGCACATGGGAAAGGGTTGAATGTGGAAGAGGGTTGTCATTCAACCCAACCACCCATTTATGGTGTGTTGGGATTTGAGTTGACCTTGGGAGATGGTTTGAGGATGTGTGATGTGGCATCCTACATGGAGCCACATCACCCTCACCCTTTCCTTTGGTCTATTTATTGAAACTTCCTCTCTTGTTGAGGGGGTTGGAGTTTTGTTTTTGTGTGGTTGAAGAGTTCTCTTTGTTTATTTTGGGAGAGAAAAGAATTGAGAGAAAGAGAAAGAGAGAGTGCTTGGACTTGCATGCTTGGATTGATTTGGGAAGGAGCTTGGACAAGTTTCTTGGTTTAGGCTTCTCCAATGGAGAGGTAGGAAACCCTCTCCTTTGTTTTGCTTTCATATTATTGATGCTTCTATGTTAAAATTGTGAAAAATGCATGTTTATTTTGGTGTATTGTGAAAAATGGATTGAATGCTTATTGTGTAGTATAGGAGAGGTCTATGGGAATACTCATGAGGGAGGCAAAAGAGTAGATTAGGATATTGTGGAGGGAGTTTGAGAGGGATGCCCATCTTGGGTAAGAATGTTTACATTCTACCTTGTCTTTGAGGATCCATAAGAGGAGGGAGGCATAAGAGTATGGGAGGAAAAAGGGGTACTTGAGGGAGGCATAAGAGTCATAGGGGCTTGTGTTTTATTGTGGAGGGTTTTGATGGGCATCTCATCTCATTTGGGAGGCATAAGGAAAATATTCCCATAGTTCCTTCTCTTGTTGGATTGGATGCAAGCCTTGTTGTGTAATGTTTGATGTTATTGTGTGTCTTTTGTCCTTCTATTTTAGTTTGAATGTTGTGAAGAACTTGTGTTGTGGAAGCATGTATTGTTGCCTTGAGTTGGAGACCACCCTTTCATTGTGTTGTGTTTGGGGCTCGGGGGTCAATGGAGGAGATTGCTTCTCTTCTCCATTGAGATTTGGTTGGGAGGAGAGTGTTGCCTCTCCCCCTATCTTGGTTGTGATTGGAAATACTTGAAGCTTGGAGCATAGATGAAGAACACCTTGGAGCACAAGAATCTTGTTGTTGGCAATGTAAAGACATCATGCATTTACCCACCTTGAGTGGAGGAAAAATGTAATATTGTTTGCTTTCTTTAGCTTCCATTGTTGTAAATTTATTCCACATGAAGTAGGGTATGTTGTAATAAGATTTGAAGGAAAAGTTGCATTGAAATGATATTATTTCTTGCTCTAAAATTTATTGAGAATGTTGTTGAATTCTTTGGTGGAATATTGGAAAGAAATTACAAAAGGAAATATATTAAAATTTTTGTTTGGATACTTGAAAGTAATGTGTTGTAAAGATTGAAAAAAATATAGTGCATCACCTCCGCTTGTGTAGTTGATGGAAGGTCTTAAGTTTTAAATGGTTTTTAAGATGCCAAAGAAGCATTTCAAGTTCTAGTTCTTTTTATGTTTTATTCATTCATGAATTTATTGTGAAATCCATTGCAAATAAACAAGAAAATGAAACCGAATCTCTTAGTACACCCCTGCCATATCTATTGAACTATGTGAAAAGAGATTTTAATACAAATTCTAAACTTAATAAGATTATAACCACGTTTCATTGATAAGGGAACTGACTTCTGAAATATTATCCATGCTTTAACAATATGACTACTAATAGATTTCATTATAGGATTTCATTGATAACAACGTACTATTATGATTTCCTTCATGTTAAATAGTCAGTAAATAATGCCAAGGAAATCTATAATCAAACCTACACATAAACTACCCTCTTCCTTTGCAAAACAAATTGTGTTTCTTTAATATCCTGATATGAAACAGATCCACCTTTAAGCGGTTCCTTCCTCCAAGTCTGTCAGCACGTTCTCTATCCCTCTACTGATCTGGTTTAATATATATATATATATATATATATCTTGAAGGAGGACCCCGAATTTGTAGTTGTATTCAGTATAGTACAGATAACAACATAGTTGAACAGCCTGCTTGTTGGAATTAGTTACTAGAGCTTATACATGACTGTATCTCAAATGAAATATTTAAACTGCTTGTATTGAATTGAGCAATAATAGCTATTGGTGTAAGAGGTCCGTGGAAGTGCTTGTTTGAATGTAAAACAAAGTATTGCTTCGTAAATATTCTCCGATCAACTGACCACCTTCAACTGTCTCCCCATCGACTTGGATAAGTCTTTTACCGGTGAGAACCAGCACTTGAGGATACATTCGACTCTAATCGATGATGAATGGGATCGGTCGCCGTCCTTTTCTTCTTGAAAAAAAAAAAAAAAAGAAAACACCTTCACAGCCTCTTGATCGTTTTGATTAAAATCTTCACTCAGGAGGACCCTAGAACTTATAGATGTTTTCAATGCTGAACTGATAGTAACATGGTTGGACGGGTAGTTGATCCTATCGCCTCCTCTGTCCCTCAATCTACTTGATTATAATATCCTGAAGAAGAACTCCAGTTTAATGGTGCGTTCAATACTGAACAGATAGCATTGTAAATGCGCAGCCTGCTCGTTTGGGAAGCACTCAGAAAAGCTTTGGCCACGCCCTGTACACACCCCGCAGCACCCAATGAAAGTGGAGGTAAATCGCTTCCTCCCACGCACTGGAACTCCATCTCAGTCTTTAACCCTCTGACCGCGCGCCCAGGCACAAAAGAAAAGAAGAAACCAGACCTCTCCGCGCCATAGCTCCCTCACCATTACAGTCGCCTTGACTGTCCACGCACCAGGGACAAAGAAACAGTTTAAAAACAAATAAAGAAAAAGGAAAGCAAAAAAAAAACGCCAGCCCATTCGCCTCTCCACGCGGCTAGGGAGGAAGCACGTCTCTCTGGTCTGTAGCCCTCTTTTTTGACCACCGTGTGGTCTTCTACGCGGCCTGGGCAGGTAAGATTTTCAAAATCTAGTGTATTAATAAAACGGCGACCTAGTTGCTCCTTTGTACGCGTGGGGGAGGAATCTTTGGCTATGGCAGGTGGCCATTAAAGCCACCCACGTTTTCAACTTAAAACTTAATTGCCTCCTACCAATAAGACTTATGTTCCTTTTTGTCAAAAATTCAAATTTATACCTAGGCGTGTCCATTAACTCAATGAAGTTTTAATTATATTTATAAATCAATTAAAATACGGAAATTTGGTTATATTATTTTATCTTCGTTTTCTTTTATCATGGAGGTGGGGATTTCACACGCATTATCCATACAAAGAGCTAAATAATTTCCAAGCTCTGGTAACACCTCTGATTGACTTCTAAAGTTGTAAATATTCCTCTTTAGCGCGAGCGGAAATTCTTTTGTTTGATGGAAACCAAGTAAGTATTTCGGTTAGCATCGGATTTTAACCCTTGGTTGTTGGGTTGAGTAAATATGCAACTGCCATGGGCTTAGATGCACATTCGACCTTACCATTTTCCCCTTGGACCCTTTTGGTTTTGAGATGAGCCATTGTACATCTGGAACTAACGTAACTTCTTCCTCCTTGTAATCGTTGTAAAATTGCGATCATGACCCTTTGGATGATCGCTAGCTCATGACGACGAACTTTGGCAACAACGCTGTGGCAAGAGACCCGATTCTAGCATATGGCAATTATCATTTGTCCTCTTAAATTTTGTTACCCTTACTCACTAAAAAAAAAAAAATTATGTCGCAATTTTCGTCTTGGTTGTTTATGGCGCGTCAATGTCATAGCGTCGGCGTTGGTTTTCCGGCGTTACATTACTGTTGGAGATATGGCAGGAGTCATCTTTATCTATCAGTGGTCGAGAACCGCCAAACATGAATCCACCTTTAGTACCGTGATTGAGACGACAGGTAGTGTTGGTGGTATTTCCACCTCTATATTATTTGATTCTCGGTTCTTCGATTCTTTTATATACCATCCTTAGTAGATATATGTAGGCTGGTGGTAGTTACCCCAATTTGTAGTTGGGACGTTGAGATGGCTTCGGAGCCAAGATTGCTGTAGATTCCTTAGTCAAGGAGTGTGTAGTGGATTTGGGACCCTATCACCACTACTTTTGATTTTAAATCCTTCCAAGAGGATCCGTGGAAGGCATCATTTTAAGCATGTATTGGTTGTCGCTCACGAGCTAGAGTGGATTGATACCACAAGACTACCTTCTTGCATAGATGATCTTGGAGTAAGTCGGTGATATCGGGATTTAAGAGGGCCAGTATCCATTCGCACCATCTCCGACTTATGCGATGCTTAAGAATGATCGGTCAGGTGTCTTTCTTTGCCATTACAAAAAAAATGATCGCCTTCACATGAGTCGAGAGGACCTTCCTCGATGATCATCCCATCTTATCGATGTTTTCGATGTGTTCCCCCGTAGTTACATGGTTGGATGACCTCCCCACGTGAGATCGATTTCCATATAGATCTAGTTATAATAGCCTATCTCACGAGCACCTTATCGGATGATTACTCCCGAGTTATATGAGCTCAAGTTGCAGCTTGAGGACCTTCTAGAGAAAGGCCTAATCCATCCTAGCGTATCCCCTTGGGGTGCACCGCTTATCTTCGTGAAGAAGAAAGATGGATCTCGGCCTTGTGTATTGACTATCGCGCACCTGGCAAGTAACGATCAAGAATCGAAACCCCCTTCCACGCATTGATGATTTATTTGATCGGATGAAGGGGGCTACGCTTTTCTAAGATAGATCTTAAGTCGAGATACCATCAAGATTGCGGAGACAGATATTCACAAGAAAGCTTTTTCAGAGGATATGGTCACTAAGTTCACAAAAATGTACCTTTACGGCAGCTCTGCCCCGCATGTGTTTATGAGTTTGATGAATGGGGTATTCAGACCTTCCTTTTTTTTAAACCGTGTGGTTATCTTCCTTGATGACATTCTCGATTTTCACTCACGCACACGTGAGGAGCACGAGAGCACCTTCGCTGTGTTCTTCAATGTCTTCGCGAGCAACGCTTTTATGAGAACTTGGAGAAGGTGCATTCTTTCAACTTTCAGACTTAAGGTGTAGTATTTGGGCCACATCATTTCGGGGGAAAGGTATCACATGTTCGATCGTCCAAAATTCGAGCCATCATGGATTAGGCCAAAGACTCCAGTGTGACCGAGGTTGCGTAGCTTCATGGGTCTAAAGGGTATTACAAAGGTTTGTTCGGACTTTTCTCGATTATATTACCCTATCACTTCTCTTATCATGAAAGGGAAGAAGTTTTTATGGTTAGATAGATGTGAGCGGCCTAATTTCAAGAAGCTCGAAAGAATGCCTTACGAGAGCACTTCTATTCTGCAGCGCGATCCTCTTTAGGGTGAGTTCTTTTGTTTGATGGAAACCAAGTAAGTATTTCGATGCTTTTGGCGGGACTTGGAGGTGTGTTAATGCAGGAGGGTAGAGTAGTTGCCTTGAGTCCCGCTTAGACTCAAAGATTATGAGCTCAATTATCCAACCCATGACCTTGAGCTTGCGATGAGTAGCCACATGCCTTAGTGCGGTGGAGACATTTTCACTTGGCAAAAACACTGAGAGATACACTCAGGATATGGTATCACTTTGTCTTCGCCACCTCTTCACGCAACCCAATCTCAACGCTTTTCGTCTTGGTTGGATGGAGTTACTCGTGAGTATGACATGGAGATAGAGCATGTGAAAGGGAAGGAGAATGTGGTTTTTGATGCCTTGAGTAGGCGGAGACATGTGGCTAGCCACCGCAAAGGGGCATGGATAATGCGTAGGATCCCAGCACCTTCCTCATGATAGTTTCTACCTCGCAGATAAAAGCTGAGATATGAGTCTCGAACCCTAGGGGAGATTCGATGGATTTTCTTCATAGAGGATGGCCTTCTGCAGACATGAGAGGTCGGATATATGTTCCTAGAGATGGAGGCTTGAGACATGACATTTTGACAAAGGCTCATCGTGCACCTTACTCAACTCATCCCGGGTGAAGAAGATGCACGCCACCTTGAGACAGACTTGTATTTTGGAGAGGACTTCGGAGAGACATAGCCTCATTTGTATCCCACTTTGTTTAGAGTGCCCTTTGAGGGTGAAGGCCAGCACGGATCCATCGGCCTTCTCTATCCTCACGCCATCACGGAGTGGAAGTGGGATACCATTTCTATGGACTTCATCGTTGGGTTACATTACGTGAGATACCATCACGACGCCATCATGGTCACATGGATAAATTGCCGAAGGTAGCTCACTTTTCTCTAGTAAAGACCACCTGGACAACAAGTTTTGTGGCATGAGTATACCTTGATGAGATTGTCTGATTAAATGGGATTCCGAGGAAGATCATTTTATAATTTTTTACCCTTTAGTACACTTCCCACTTTTTCACCATGAATGTTTATGTATGCCCTGGACAAGGATTAATTTTAGCACATGTGATAAAACTTATCACGCTAAGACAGATGGACAGAAATTAGAGAGGGTGAACCAGATTTTTTGAGGATATGCTCAGGATGTACGTTTTCTTTTGATGGATCATCACCCCGGATGGGAGGAGTATCTCGTATTTGGTGGAGGTTACTCATACAATAATAGTTTCCCAGAGTTCTATAGGCATGGCTCTTTTCACCATTATATGGTAGAGCGTGCGAGACACCTCTATATCAATTTTTGGACATGATTGAGGACAGGTTTCCTTATCGGCTTTATTACGAGGATATAGAGCAGCAAAGTTATTGAATCGAGTGTTTAGAGATAGCAGGAGGCCAGGATAGGCAAAAAGTATATTTTACCAAACTAGATTCGGATCACGATTCAGGTAGGCACGAATGTTTCTTCGTGTCAAACCACATAAGAGCCCTATCCGTTATGGAAAAGGTTCTAAAGCTTGCTCCTAGGTTTGTGGGTCCTTTTGAGATCTTGGAGCGCCTCGGTCCCTATGGCCTATCGTCCAGCATTCTGCACCTACCTTATCGCGCGTCCATGATGTATTTCACATTTCTGTGCTTAGGAGATATGTTTCTGATCCTTCTCATGTGCTAGATTGGACTACATTGCAGGTGCAGGATCAGGGGCAGGTGATGGTGGAGCCCGTGCGCATTTTAGATCGCAGGACCTTGGGCCTTCGCGACAGAGAGATTGATCAGGTTTGGGTCCAATGGGACAGGTACGATGAGACTACTGCTACTTGGGAGGATGCTACATCATTGTGAGCTCAGTTTCCACACTTATTTTAGTGACTTCCAGGAGGAAGTCTAGTCTAAGGGGAGGGGGATGTAATGCCCACTTCCCTATGACACTTAGTTGATTATCATTTTGAGTTATGTAGACTTTTGGATATGAACATGACTTATAAGTTTACGTTGATTAGCATGATGTTTTGTGAGTAGATGCATTTGGGTTATGATTGGATTTTGTTTTCTCGTATGATCTACACTCGGCTCATGGATGCATTATTGATATTGATATTATTTTTATATGGATATATTGCATGTGTTCTAACATTGGATTTCTTCACCATGATAAGTAGAATGTAGTTGTTGAATTTACATTGCTATAACTTTGGATGATGATGGAATGCATAATTAAGTTGTGATTTAAACCTTGAAATAATGGATAATTGAATTACGTATATATGATTAATGAATTTCATGCATATGGCTATTTTGGACATTTTGACATGGCCGCAAGGCCGAAGGAGGTATTTTGTATTTTGCAGGAATCACAACATGATCAAAACCATGAGGGGGATTGGGAACCAAACACAACAGGATGTCGGGTGGTTACAACATTTGGTCGTCAAGGCAACTAGTGAATTGTATTATGTTACCTTTGTTCTTTTATGTGTTAAGAAAATTTCCATGAGGGGGAAATTTTCTAATGTGACCAAGGGGGTAAGAATTGTAATTACTTGTTTTAACTTACTTTAGTAGGTGATTCCATTTGTGATGTTTTTTTTTAATTACTTTTGCTAAGTATGTTTAGATTAATGTAACATCTTGTCTTAATTTTTTTTAGTTTTGGAGGGAAGTCTAGTGGGTGTAATTAATTGTGATGGTTGGCTCCTTGAGCCTTGTGTTTTCCTCTTGTATTGAATGCTTGTTTTGAGTGTTGACCACTCCAAATCCTTTGAATCTCGAATTTGAGATTTAGGGCAATTTTGGGGGACTTGTGGGACAAGTTGAACTTGTCCCACACTTCCCAAAACCCCTTACCAACCATATCTATGGGTTGGGAATCCAAAAAGGGGATTATTTATTGTTTTGGGAAGGAAATGTGACTTTGGAGTGCACTTGTCTTCATTTTTGCATTTAATTGTGCCTTAAGACACATGGGAAGGGATGGATGTGGATGAGAGATGTCATTCAACCCAACCACCCATTTATTGTGTTTGGGAGTTGAGTTGACTATGGGAGGTGGTCTTGAGGATGTGTGATGTGGCATCCTACAAGGAGCCACATCACCCTCACTCTTCCCTTTTGTCTATTTATGGAAATTTCCTCTCTTGTTGAGGGGGTTGGAGTTTTGTTTTTGTTTTTGTTGAAGAGTTCTTTTTTATTTTGGGGAGAGAAAAGAATTGGGAAGAAGATAAAGAAGGAGCTTGGACTTGCATGCTTGAGATTGTTTTTGGAGGGAGCTTGTGCAAAGCTTCTTGGTTTAGGCTTCTCCAATGGAGAGGTAGGAAACCTTCTCTCTTTTTTTGCTTTCATATTGTTGTTGCTTCTATGCTAAATTTGTGGATAATGTATGTTTACTTTTGTGTATTGTGAAAAATGGATAGAATGCTTATTGTGTAGTATAGGAGAGGTCTATGGGAATACTCATGAGGGAGGCATAAGAGTAGAATAGGATATTGTGGAGGGAGTTTGAGAGGGATGCCCATCTTGGGTAAGAATGTTCATATTCTTACCTTGTCCTTTGAGGGAGCCATAAGAGGAGGGAGGCATAAGAGTATGGGAGGAAAAAGGGGTACTTGAGGGAGGCATAAGAGTCATAGGGGCTTGAGTTTTATTGTGGAGGGTTTGGATGGGCATCTCATCTCAATGGGGAGGCATAAGGAAAACTTTCCCATAGTTCCTTCTCTTGTTGGCTTGGATGAAAGCCTTGTTGTGAAAAGTATTGTGTTATTTGTGTTTCCTTTTTGTTTCTTCTTTTAACCTTGAATGTTGTGAAGAAAATTGTATTGTGGAAGCAAGTGTTGTTGCCTTGAGTTGGAGACCACCCTTCATTGTGTTGTGTTTGGGGCTCGGGGGTCAATGGAGGAGATTGCTTCTCTTCTCCATTGAGTTTTGGTTGGGAGGAGAGTGTTGCCTCTCCCCCTATCTTGGTTGTGATTTGAAATACTTGGAACTTGGAGCATGGATGAAGAACACCTTGGAGCTTTGGAACCTTGTTGTTGATAATGTAAAACCACCATGTATTTACCACCTTGAGTGGAGGAAGAATGTAATATTACTTTGTATTTTAGCTTACATTATTGCAAATTTATTTCCACATGAAATAGAAAGTGTTGTAACAAATGTTGAATGAAAGTTGTTTTTTTTTTTTTTTTTGAATTCCAATAATAAGCATGTAATATAGATGGAATCAAAAGTTGAAAGGATGAAAATCTATCTATTCTCCTTCTTACTTGACTTGGAACCTCTCATGAGTATGTTAATCTTGTTTACATGTTAGTAGTTCTTGCTTTAAAACTTAATGGAAGTAATTTTGGAACCCTCTTGAAGGGTGTTGGGAAATTTTACAAAATACATATTAAATTTTGTCTTAATTACTTGAAGGATATATAATGAAAAGTGGGAATATTGGTGCAATCTTTATCCTTGTAAAATAAATAAAAGTAGTTTATAAATAATTGGTTGCATACATAACAAATATTTTATTCATGCTTCTTTTATGTACAATATTTTAATTTTGATTTTCATTTTCCCCTTGAAAATTTAATTACTTTTCCATCCTACATCAATACATGTTAACTTACTCTTTTTACCATTATAGTTTCAAAATTTCCCATCTTCTATTGAAGAAAGGAAAAAAAATTGATTCCTACAAAATTTCCTTTCGGTACCATATTTTAATTTGGGTTTTCTATTTCAATATAATTACGTTTCCATTCTTTGTAAGTACATGTTATCCTATCAGGTTTACTCTCGTATTTGGTATGTTCTCAATAGATGTTTTTAAACTATTGACAATATAGTTTCTTTTTAACACTATCACAATTTCAAGATATACTACATTCCCTCCATATTGTACCTATTACTATTTTAATTCCATTCTTTCATTTCCACAACTTTTTGGTTTCAAGATTTTTCCTCTTCCATTTAAGAAAAGAAACATCGCAAAATATCACTCTCACTGCCTCTCAGTCGTTTTGATAATATATCACAAAGGGAAATCACAAAACTTGAAGAAACATTCAATACTGAACAGATAACAATATAGCCAGACTGTGGTAATCGCCCCCTCTGTCTTCAATCATTTGATAAGAATATACCAAAAGACAGAACCTGATATCGAAGGTGCAATCGATTCTGATCAGATAACAACATAGTTGGACAGCTTGTTGGTTGAAGCGCGCATCGGTAGAAAACGCCGTCCTCGTGCCATGTTTCCCCTCTCACCACCGTCCTTTCCACACGGCCCTGGGCAGGAGGATAGTAGGTTTTACAGTGATGAAGAGCTATACGGCCTGGACATCTCACCTCTCGCCGTAGTTCCAGTTACAACCTCCATGGAGGTTCACGCGGCCAGGGGCGGTTGAAATGTGGAAAAAACACCTATCACATGCGCCTGTAGCTTCCTCTTCGACCACCATGTGGTCTCCACGCGGCCAGAACAATCTTGGACAGTGGGCCAACTGTGTGGAGTGTGGGATTTGCAAATCAGAGAGAATTAATTGAAAACAAAGAAAACATGCGGCCAAAAGGAGAGGAGGTCTTAATGGTGGATAGGTGGTTGGAGTGAATAACCACCACCCCAACCAACAAATTTAAGCATGGTTGAAAAACTTTCCCCCGATTTGACCCTTGATCATTTAATTTCCAATTTCAAAATGTGTGTATAATCATTTAGACTGATTTGTGTTTAAATTTGTTAATATACATATACATACATATATATATATATATATATATATATATATATATATATACCACTTGAATTAAAAGTATCTAACCAATTTAAAAGATATCTATGAAACCAAATTACTTAGTATATCGTGAGTCTTTTCTAACGTAAACGAAAACCATAAAAAGAAAAGAAAAAAAAGCCCAAACTATTCATGATCCAACCTAGCCATTTATCGCATTTCACTACAGTCGAGAATTCAAATTAGAAATTAAATTTAACTTAAGAAACAATCGTAGTATTTTCCTGTTCTTGAATATCAACTAAGTTCCTGTAGAGAGTTTCTAAAGATTACTTAGTCAATATCTGAATCCACATAAACCAAGTAAAGTATAGTATTCTTCAAATAACTAATCAAGTGAATATCATTCGACTGAATACTAACCATGTCCAAGTGAGGAAAAGAATACAATAAAATAACAAATGAGTAATATACGTGTTATCCTGGTAACATATTTCTACAATTATATATTAAAATATATAAAAAAAAAAACATCAATAAAATCATAATGCATGCATCTACCCTGGTCACCTTTATCCTCCTATAAAATGGTTCTTAAAGTGAAAACGGGGACAACTGTCAAATACCCTAATGCAATCAAGTATCACCATGTTTGAAACTCGAAAATTATCCGCTAAGGAAGAGACGAATACAACAAATATTGAAGTAAATCTCGAGTGAATGGAATTGCGACAATCATGTAGTTCTAGTTTTGCGATCGGAATACAAAGTAAAAGATTGAAGCTTATCAGTTCCCAAGATCAAGTAGGCCACAAAACTTGCAGATAAAATAAATCAATCAAGAACCACTACCTTGCAAAAAAATTGCATTTTCGGGTTGTTTGTTTGTGGCGCGGCATCGCCGCCAACGATCGTCGAGCGTAGCGTCGTCATCTTTAAGCGGCGTTACACTTTGTTATTAAATTGCTATGTTATATAATGTTATAGAGGAATAATTATCGCATCCTTCATAAAAAAATCAGTGCAATACAAAGATACATTTTTTTCATGATTTACTTTTATAAAAAGTGTACTTACATTGGCATTCTGGTTTTGGGAAGGTTTGAGTTAGTTATTGTGTTAGTCTTCTATGTATGTCATTTTTTTGTTTCATTTTTGGTGTAGGTTGAGATATTTAATTGTGTTAATATTCCATGTGTGTCATTTTTTTATTTTGTGATTAAGTTATTTTAATAATTGTAATGGAATTTTTCTATATCTTGAAATATATATATTTTGAGATTTTAATTTTTTCGTTTAAAATTTTGTTTGTTTGTTGTCGGATTGAATGCTTTTAAAATATGTGTACTATTTTTCCTTTTTTAAAAAAAAAAATTTTGTAATAAGTAAATAGAAGTAATCCCACATATATAGGCTATTTAAACACTTCAAAACAATCTTTGGATATCTATGAACAAATATTTAGATCAATTAGAATATTTAAATGCGCAATTAAAATAGTAGAAAGTTCTAAATCTACATACTAATTTATTCGCGGACGGGCATTGATTAATAACAGTTCAAAGATTAGTTTCTGTGAGTTAATATTTATAATTTATTTCATTCATCTAATATGGATAATTCATGCTTTTTGGAATGTGTTTTTTTTTTTTTTTTTTTTAAAGTAAAACATTAATTTTATATTATAATTTGTTGCTAATTTATGTGAAATCTTGATTATTAACACACTTAACATTATTATTAAAACCAAATAAATAATAAATAATAAAAATAAAAATTTGCTTGTATAAAAAATTATAAGTAAATTTTTATTTGCCGGTTAATTTGGGCAACTATATTGTTTTATTAATCAGTATAGGTTGTTAGATTTTAAATATTTAAGTAGAATAATGTAAGTTATCTTGAACATCTATTTTGTGATACAATTTTTGTACACAATGTTCATTAATTCATTTGGTGGAAAACATGAATGCTCATTAATTTTATCATGTTATTGTTGTTTAATATTTAAATAAAATACTTGATTATTAACCATAAATTATAAAAAAATTAATATATTCAAAATTAAAAACTAATAAAAATACCCCAAAAAAAAAAAAAAAAAATCTAAGTTATCTTGATAATAAAACTTGAAAATTGAAATGACAAAAATAAACATTTAGACTAAACAAAAAAATATTACAACAGTACAAATTAAAAATAAATAAATAAATTTAATATTAACAAAAGTACATAATAAAAGTCAACTATTGGATTTTTATCTCCGATCGAGGGCTTCACTAAATGGACTTTTTTTCCTAGTTAAATCGTTACCAATTAAGTCCTAATGCATCTTTGAATGAATTGGTGAGGGAAAATGCCTCTGTTTTGTTTGTTATGGCTACTAAAGCTTTGAGTTGTCCCTAAAATGCTCCTCCCGAGCTAAATCTAACCTTCTTTTGCTGATGTCCTCCTTGTTTTTGAACACTCTTTCCACTTTCCTGTTCGCATTCGAATAATGATTCTTTCTCCATCAATTTTCCTTCGACAACAAAGCATTTTACAACAAATCCAAGGTTTGAAGCATGGGTTCTTACACATGAATTTTCGCTTAATTTTTAAAAATGAAAATGAAAATTAATAAATAAATTTAAAAAATTAGAAATTAAGTAACATTATTTAAATTAAAATTTAGTAAAATAATTTTTTTTTAAACAAAACAATAAAATATGAAAAATTAATATTGAATTTACAAATTAAAATTTAATAAATAAAAATTATTTTAAAAATGCGAATTGAATATTGCAAATCAATAATAATTAAGAAAAAATTAAAAATTAAAGAAATGTAAAATTTAATTTAAACTTAAATTAAAAATTAAAATAAATAAATATTCAAAAAGAAAATCAATAAAAATAAAAATTTATTACAAATAACAAAAATGAAAAGTAGAAAAATATTTAAATTCCTAAAATAATAAAATTATGAATTATACATTAAATCTAATAAAAATAAAAAGAAATAATTACCATTTAAAATATATAAAACTTAATATATAAATAAAATTAATAAAAATATTATCAATTTAATTAAAATTAAAATTGAAATAAAAATTAAAAATAAAATAAAATTAATCAAAATTAAAAAATATTAAAGAAAAAAAAATTAATTAAAATTAAAAAAACAAAGAATAAAAAAGAAATAAAAAATAAAATATTAAAATTCAAAATTAAATAAAAATAATAAAAATGAAGAAAATAATTATAAAAAATAAAAAATAAAATTTTAAAAATAGCAAAAATTTAAAATTTAAATAATATGTAAGCTAAAAATTAATACAATCCAAAATCACAAATTCAAAAATTCAAATTTAAAATAAAAACATTTAAAATTTTAATAAAAATAATATAAATTATAATTTGTAAAATAAGTTATAAAAACAATGGTCATCGTCATCATAGTCATTATCATGATTGCCATCAATGACATAATCATCAATATATTGTGATCTTGATTGTCATCTTCAAAGTCATGGTCATTGTCATCACGCCATCATCATTATTATCCATCATCGTTATTTACATGTTTTGAGTTTAAGGTTGAAAAATTGTGGTTTTGTACAAATTTTAAATTTTAATAATTATAAATATAAAATATAATAATAATTATATTTATTAAATAATAATAATAATTTTTTAAAAATCATTATAATATAAAATAAGTAGACATGGATTATGGCTCCTACAGAGGTCGTGATAAAGAGGAGAAAAAAATATTACAATTAGGAATAACAAAGATGACCTCTACCATAGGTGGAAGAATAACCACATTCTTGAAACACATAAAAAGACGTATGTCCCAACCAATGAAGGCAAGGTAAAAACATGGTCAAAATAACCACAACCTTGAAACACACAAGAAAACTAATGCCCTAAAATAGAAAAATATTGAAGTACAACTTAAATCCTAATTTTGGCCCCTAAATAGTGGATTTCGGGCTTGAAATGTGTCGAAAATGGCTCTAACCAAAGAGGGGAAGGTTTATTAGTGCATTTGTCTCAAAACAAGTGGTTTAAAAAATGGATTCAAATGGACACCGAGATCAAAAGATATGACCATTTCAAGTTTTTGCTAAACATTGTTCATCATTCTCCCCTGCTTGAAAAAAATTCAACTCCTGCAAGTTGTCTTCGTAAAATTTTTGTTATTTATCTTTATCAAGATTTCTTAATGTCCCACTCTATGACACATGTGTTGTCCTATTTTTCCAATCCTTTCCAATGTACGAAATATTTGTTGTATTATCCAAGTTGCGTGTTCATTGTTTTCTTGTCTAAAATTTGATCCACTCCTTTCTTTTTCACCAAAACCTGTTGTCTCCAATCTACTACTTGTTCAATAATATCCCCTTCTTCACCATCCCCATGAAAAGAATATAAGGTATGAAACATTAAACATTGAAGAAATATTAAAATTTCTTGGAAATTCTACCTCATTATCATTCATCTTTTCACAATTTTACAAATTTTAAGGACCAAGCTTCTTGTACATCAACTTGTTATAGGTTCATTTCCTTATACTTATCATTACTATTCTATCATTATTCTTCTACACTTCTTCCTATAATTGTTGTATATGTTTGGCAAATGCATCTGCATCATCACCGACTTTGCCATCAATTAGTAAATGCACCAAATATAACACCTTGTTTGGATTACCCCTATAGACAATATAAAATGGAAACTTTTTATGGATCTATTTATTGAGCTACTATAAGCAAACTCACTTGTGGTAATGCTAAGTCCCATTATTTTGGCTTTCACCTATTTTATTAAATGTAAATAATTATTTTGAAAGGGACTATACCCTTGTACAAGAAGGCTCAAAAGCTAGATTTAACAATTATAACATAACAAAAATGATCAAAATCAAGATAAAGCAAGAAAGCCCAACAAGAGAAAATAGTATGATCGAATATAACTAGAAAACAACAACATATCAACATAAAAATAGTTGATGCATAGCAACCAAACTGTACCTGCACATCAATGCCAAAGCAGAAAAAACGGTGGTTGTTTGGCAAAGAAAAATGAGGCAGAAGGGAACAACCGAACAATAGAAGAGAAGAATAAGCTAGGTGGAGTAGTGTTATTCTTAGAAATATATTCTTTCTATTTTCGCACCGTCACCCAACCTTCTAAATCATCCTTGATTAGAAGATGAGCATTTTCCTTATATGTATTTACTCGAGTTGGGATATGTTGTGCAAATGTGCGACAAGGAAATTGGAAGTTTCCAAGCACGAAAACTATACCCCTATGTCGAAAATTTTCATGTTTTATCATTCTTAGGCACCCCAGGTCAAATCCGTCATTCTTTCACCCCGTATTCAATGTCAAATTGGTTCGATAGGTGATTTTAGGAAGTTCTGAAAAGATGTTATCTTCTTGCAGATTGGGAAAGGGCTATCGTTAGCCTTCCCAAGACTCTATCAACACCCCTGGAGTGGAATGTAAGGGCCAAATTCCAAATGAAGACCTTAGAACATCATGGAAATGTTTTTGGAAGATTTGGGAAAGTTTTGAAAGACTTGGAGCGCATCTGAAATAAAAACATGGTTCACAAGCCTAGGTAGTACACATGCCTTAAACAATCATGTTGAGCTTCGTAAGAAGAAGATTTTGGGAGCTCCACATGGATTTATGAGTAAAACAAAACATCTTTGGAAAGAAAATTCTAAGCCCTACAAGATGATAAAATCATGTTTTTCACAAAACCTTGGCACATAGGGTTTACAGGTAGTTTTTCTCAAGCAAAAGTGGAGTACCAAATGAAAAATCCATTTTTTCATGGATCATATCGAAGAATAAAGACATTAGACTCCCACCATTGGATTCAAAATTCCATTTCTAGTTAGGATCATATTCAATTTCACTAAGAAATTCCACCGGGTGCTCAAGTTATAATCGTTCCAAGTTACCCTCTTGGAGACAGTTTGGGAGTTAATCAATTTTCGGGAGGAAACTTGTCACTCCAAGATCTCGGTGGGATTTTACGTCCCAAAGTCCCTAAAGTCAAGGTACATCAACCTTGGAAAATTTTTACCAGCCCCCATGTGACCTCTAGGACCCTCATGTGACCTTCAAATTTGACAGTTCAACCCCCAAGTGCATTTTTGGAGCTCAAATTCCCTGTTATCGGATCAAGGACACATGTCATCCTCTTTCTCACCATGGAATTTTATGTCCCTCACGTCCATGAGGTCAAGGAAAATAGACATGTAAAAATGCACCCAATCCCTATGGGATTTCTTTGCTCATCCACGTGATCAACTTTCAGTCCCTAGTGCTTTAAAGTCACTTTTTTAACCTCCATTCCTTGTCATGTCCGATCGCCACCACATGTCAGCTCGAACCACTATGGAATTTGATGTCCTCATGTTCTTGAGACTTGGAACATCAAGACACAAAAAATGCACCCAAGCCCTACTTGTGTGAAATTTTTTGGATTTAAAAAAACTCAACTGTCGTTTTTGCCTGCTTCTAACTTGTAACATCCATGTGCACAGGGTTTTCTTCCATGATCCTCTATAACTTCTCACCATCATTCTTCCATTATTAAACCTTGAGCCAAACCTGCAATGGAGTACTTACCTTCACTCCATGAAATCACACAATTCTAAGAAGGAAATTTGAGCAAACACAGAAGGAGAGGCACAAAATGAAGGAGAAAACAAAGAAAACTCCATAGCCATGAAACGAGAGGTTGAAGAAATATCTCAAATGGATGCATGAAACAAAAATCATATTTTTTTGTTCATTCCTCTACCCAAGAACATAAGAAATACAACTTCAAACTCTCCTCTTGTGCAATAGAGTATCCACAACGAAGAAATCCCACTTTTGGCTCAATAAAGAACACAATCCAATTTTCCGTCAAACCATTGGGCGAAACAAAGTAGAATTGCACGTGAAGCATCAAAAGAAGAAACCCATATCAAAAACATATTTTTTTGTGCAAATGGAGAAGAAAACTAGACCTGCAATTTTGAGGTCCATTAATGGTTGCCACATCCAGAAGCACTGCTAGGTCTAAAATTTGAAACTTTAAAATCTCCTGCACTATTAAGCAGATAGTTAAAAATGTTAGAGAAGTGATATTGGGCAAAAACCCATATCAAAAATTTTCGTTCCGCATCAATCCGACCTCTAAAGCCCACTTTCTAAAAATAGCAAGTCTTATGCATAAGGGACTACTATTTTAGGAAAGTCATCAATAGAAGGACGTGCAAAGAGACGAAGACATTGGAGGTGTACTTGCAGCTGAGAATTCACTAGAATAGAATTTTCGAACTTACTAAAAATAGTAAGTGGTCATACAAACACCTGCCAAAAATAGAAAGTTGACCCAGAAGGAGAGAGAAATGTAGGGAAAAGAGGAAAATAGAGCCACAACATCCAGTTGAGGATCGGGGACTTGATTTTTCACACTTACTAAAAATAGACGGTAGATGGATCGGGTTTCGACATAGCCCTTCTCCTGTGAGTATGACATGGAAGAAAATGATGTCTTGTACATGGACCTAATGACCTTAAGACTCACATGGCCTCCAAAGATTGAAACAAGATATTGAAGACCATATATTCACCAGTGGCTTGTTCGCCACCACCGACACCCAATGTCCGTGTAAAGTCTCGAGTTAGTCCTAACCTGCTCTTTACACTACAGCCTGAGACACGAACCATCTGAGATGACAATGGTACAATGATGACAATCATCAACCCTATGACCATTTCACTCTCTCTATAGATATCGACATCCCTCAGCATGGTTGTCATCTCAAAGGATAGGGCATTGCATGATTGGGAAATAATGGATTCATATGTGCAAGGAGTAGTGCTCGACTCATGGTTGAAAATAGGAAGAAAGCCTTCCAGGATGCCCAAGAATCTCCCAAGGTGTGAGTTCTAAGAAGGATACTCAGATGTCATCACTCTCCTCAGTAGAGTTATGGGCAAAGCAAACATGAGAGACTTCCAGACTGGATGGGCATTATCATCCTGACATTGACAAAAGGAAAGCAAAGAATTAACTTAGGGCATATCATTAGTAATAATATCCATCTACAACTACTCCAAATGCCCACGAAAAATAAGTTCCACATGAATTCTTACCTAGTATATCTCCTTGCAAGCTCAAGATCATTCAAAGGATTGGCTTTCACGAATAACATTATTGCCAAGGTACATGCATTCAAGAAACTTCCACATTTGGTAATGGAGGGGAGAAACAGAAATTTTTCTCACATGAACAATGTGTTCACCATGTCCATGGTCTGAAACTTAGAAGGGGATCTTGAAGCTAGGATGTCACCATAAACGACATCCCTAATAAAGGAATATGGCTCATACTTCATACAATTCTCAACCTTCTCCTACGTACGAGTCATTGGCTTTGACCAAGCTCTGCTTGAGACTACCTAAGTACCTCAGTGACCAAATTTATTGTTCGATCTCTGCGCAGAAAATCACTCAAGTGAATAACAAGCTCAGAAGAAGGAGAAATAAAATATTTTCATTCCCTATATCCCTGGGGGTATTCGCGTGCAAAAGCTCAAATGATGCATCTATCCATTTGAATTTGCATTCATATCTCGCCTCAAGGCCCAAATTTGACATCTGAGAAGATCCTGACTCATTCTATGTCCTAGAATTACAACATGAGCCACAATTCGAGGACTACTAGGCCAATTGTACTGATGAGTTTGAAGTGTGTGAAAAGGACCACATGAGGATGAAAATCAATGAGATGAAGAAATTCAAGTTCTCTTGGTATGAAGACATCTTGCATGATGATGGGACAGAGATGTATGATCCTAAGTACGTAGTAGTCAAGATGTCCCCAATGCCCCAAATCAACTGGCATGTTCGTGAATCAGGAGATATATTAGAGCAGATTGAAAAGTGGTGATGATAATGAGGAACTAGTTTCAGAAGAAGAGGACTATGGTCATCCAATCACGAGGAATTTCTGTAAGACAAAAACAAGTTTCACATCATTCATCTTCAAAATGGGTGGAGGTGACTTCCATCTCTAAACAATCTAGAGCAAGTTCAAAAAGGAAAGCCACAGGATTGGAAACTTCTCCCTGCGATAAAACACCCAAGAAAGTCAAGATAGAAGAAGGCTCATTTGCGTCACTTCAAGAGGAAGACCTGATCTAAGTAATGCAAATAGAAAATTCAGCAGTAGAAGCACAGGTGAATAAGGAGTACATGATTCACGATTCAGTCTTCAAACTACTAAAAGAGGTTTCGCCTCTTGTTGACAAAAATTCCCCTCTCATTCAAGACTTGCCTCCTCCAAAATAAGGAATGGTTCGTGCACCCATCATTGAGCCCGAATCCGGCGAGATGTTATCATGGATGTGGGAAACATCATCCTCGACACTCACATTGTGTAATAAGTAGCAGCCCCTAATCTATAAACAATTGTCTCATTTGCTAAAGAAAAAAAGGTCGAGAATGATCACACATACAACCTCACAATTCTACAAAGGGGGAGATAGGTAATCAATACATCGAAGTAGCTCGCCCCTCCCCCTTCAAAACCTCTTCTCCCTCTAATCACCTCCCTCCCTCAAGACCTATCCCTCCCTCTTCTCCATCCAAACCGCTCCCCTCCCCACTCCATACCCTCCCTCTTTCCAAACCCCTTCTCTATCAAAACCCCTTCCTCCCTACACACCAATCCCTTCCTCTACACTGTTCCTCCCTATAATCCCTTCAAACCCCTCCCCTCCTCGCATAACCCTCCCTCCATCGACACCCGCTTCTTCCCTCTTCTCCCTCCAATCACCTCCCCTCCCTCCACACCATTCCCTCCCTCTTATCTATCCAAACCTCTCACTCTCTCCATACTCTCCCTCCCTCTGCTCCCTCTAAAAATCTTCCTCCCACAACACCCTCCCTATATTCAACCCCCTTATCCCTATATATCCATTCCTCCCTCTTCTCCCTCGAACCACCTACCCTCCCTCCAAACCCTTTTCTCCCTTGAAACCCTTCCATCCTCTACACCCGTTCATGCCTCTTCTACCTCTAAAATCCCCTACCTCAAAACCCTCCCTCCCTACACACATTCCTCCCTCTACTCCTCTAAACCGCCGCCTCCTCCACATCCATCCTCACTCAGTCACCTTCCTATTTTCCCTCCACATCCCTTCCTCCATCCACACCCTCCCTCTTTTCACTACACACCCCTCCCGTCACTCCACACCCCTTCTTCCCTCAATACCCCTCCCTCCCACTTCTCCCTTGTAATGCCCCCTAAATCGCCTCGGGCTCGGCCAACTTCATCTCCTTGGCGTGGCAGGTGGAGCTTTTATTGTGCGACGTGATGGAATCAGATTTTTATTTGACCTTCCTTGTGTTTGTCTCCCTCCCGCCATGGCATTAATGAGCCCTGCACCCTTTTTCTTGGCGTGTTCAGTTTTCTTCCTGGTTGGTGGCCGCACATGCCCCAGTCATTAATCCTTTTGACTTGCAACCCGCTGGTGCCTGTTGTTTCTACCCAAAAACCACGAATGCTTGTTGCGCTCCATCAAATGCTGAAACAGATGAATTGCTTCAGCGTGTTCTGGACAGTGGATTCATTAATGGTGAAATGAAGGTCTGTCTCCCTGAGGTTGCAAGGGTGGGTTTGGCTTCTCATAATTGTCTGCATAAGCAGCTTCAATGGAGTCGCAGGCTGTTCTTGCAACGTGTTTCCAGCCAGTTGGTCGTGTTTAGTTTGGGGCCGAACGTTTTGAAGTTGAATGCCTTCGCATGGTGGCAGCCGCCTGTTCCTTCCTCCCTGCTCGTGAAGCCCAGAGAGAGTTATGTGCGACTGCTGCCACAGGGCGATCCCAAGGAGCCGTGGGTGTTGAATCCTGATGTTCTGGTTGCACGCGACCACACAGTCGTGATCAGTTGTAGCAAAATCTTGCAGCTGTAGTGGATGAACGAGGTAAAGTTTTAGTTGAGCTGTCCTTCCTTTTCATTTTGGGAAGTCACTTCTGTCCAGGTGGCGAATCTAACATGGAAGAAGCTCGATCAAACCTTGAGGCAAGTTTTGCAATGAGGCTGAGAGTGCTATTTCACTGCTGTTTCTAGTGTTATTTCACTGCTGTTTCACTGCGTCCACTGTGGTTTTAGATGAAGCTACAAGCTAGGGAAGTTGGCGTGTTACCTCCACTTTCCTTGGGAGCTGTAAGGTGTGTTCTTGTGGGGATCCACAGCAACTGATTGCAGCAGTAAATAGCCAGGCAACGGGCTTGTTGCAGTTGTAGAAGCCTTCGTGAACGCCTCCAACCAGCAGGTTGTCCAACTAGGCTGTTTTCTGTTCTGTATCTCTGCATCCTCAAATTCGGGATTCTCCTTCATGGTGATAAATCACACCCACGGGCACAGGAGATCTATGCAATGTTGGAGAAAATGTCTTGGGAGATGAAGGTAGCAGGATATTCTTCAGATCCAGAGCATGCACTAAGTTTGTATCTCCAAAATCGGTTTGTGACAGTGAGAGTATTACCAGCAGACCTGATGAAATTTATTACAGAGATTCTCTTTTGAGATCTTACTTGTTTTACGATGTAACTCATGGGAGAGAATCCCATAGGCGTGGATCTGTTTCATATCAGAATATTCATGAAACATAATTTGCTTTGTAATCATATGAGCTGCTTCAACGAGTCACCAAGTTGGCAGGCATAAAGGTCTCTGTTGGTTTTGTCACACCTTACGCATGCTTCAACCAAATGTTTTGTTTGCACAAGCAACACACTTGATATTTTGTGGCAGCTTCTTCACAGGTGAAAATACATTTGGTTTGCTTTCTCGGGGAGGTCATGGGTTTTGACAACGAGAGTATCATAAATATACAATCACTCCCTGGAGAATATTTCTGTCCAGTTGGTAGGCAGCGTGTTTACCCTAATGAGGCTGTGCAAACCCAATGCACACATCCTTACTGCAAGCCTTGCCTAACTTATGTGCTGAGTACTACTAGGGCCTGCCCTTATGACGGTATTGGGTTACCGATATAAGATTCAAGGCATTACAAGAGGCAAATCCGTCTTGGGCCGATGTTATAGGCCGTTGACATTCATTTCTGTACCACAAGAGCGGCCGCACTTGCAATGGCCTCTTTCGAGAGTATAGCTCATGGTAATGGTTACCAGTATGGTTCATCCCCTGTTGTATGTAATAGATGTGGCACCCAGTTTGTTCACCGACAAGGACAAGAGCATGGCCGTTAACAGAGTTTCACCTTCAAAGAGCCGAGGAAGAGAAGTTATGTTGGTTGGGTTCTTTGCACGCCCCGTCCATCTTGTTATCGATCATGGGAGCTTAATCGGGCATGATATTCTCTATACCATTAATTCTTATGTTGTTATTTAATTGAATCTCTAAATAACTCTACTCTTCATATTAATGTCTCATGTGATGGTATTTTGTTTGGTTTCCACTTTCCTCGCTCGTTTGTATTTGTTTTGGCGTTAGAAATGATTGCGCTGGTTGAAGCCTTTATATTATTTTCTCGGGTTTTAATAAATATTAGTTGGGTGAACTTTGTTCTTAAGACTAATAAAACAAAAGAGGCGGGGGTCTTGTAATGAAAATTCTCAGTTCCTGTGTGTTGTCTCACGATTTGAATGTTTTACCAAACATTTTCGTTGGACTCAACTTTATAGTTCTGTTATGTTCTTATTCTTGTTTCGGTTCGAGATCCGTAGTTCGGGTTTATGTTGGGTATTTGAAATTGGTGATTGAGTATCTGCGAGTGCATCGTGTTAGGTGAATGATGCTATTCCCTGTCTCTATCCTTTTCTTTCAGTTGTTTTAGGTTCTAGTAACCCTTCCCGGTTGGCTTGGTGTGTGCTTAGCTTGACTGACTTTTCGAATTGAGCCAAGTTGATATTACTTCAACTAGGTTAGTTGCTTTTTTATTTTGTTTTGAATCGCTCAAGAAATACTTTTATTCTTTGAGTGTCATGTTTGATTTCATATAATTGATATCAATTCATGTTCACCATTTGGAGATTGTTGTCTTTGGAATCACCTTCTCTCCCTTGGTGATTGTTGTATGTTTTGAGGAATGTAGCTGAACCTATGGAATGTTTTCTTTTGACGTTACTCACATTTCTTTTGATAGCTTAAAATGTCATAGGAAATACTCTTTTTCTTACCTTGATTTTGTTTCACACATGTTGGAGGATACGAGATCTACTTGATCATTAGTGAGGAAGTTTTCAAATCTTAAAATTGGGATGTTGGTTTTATGCGCTAAGAAATTACTCTACATTTTGCTCAGTAAAGATGCTTAAATTTCATTCTCCCGTGACTTAGAGATTGGTGTGTTTGGAAACTCCTTGGTTGATTTGTTTTGTGATGATCGTTGTGATGCGACCTCCTTGCTTTGTCATTGTAGTAGAATGGTTATGTATCGACCGAGAAGGTTTAAGTCAACTTGTTGTTGACAACAGATCCTTTGGAAACTATGTATCCTATGTTGTGTTCTTGTGAAGGATTGAGTAACCCTTCCGTAAGATTTATAATGGTTATGTTTGGTCTTGCCAAGTTTTCCTTTTCTTAAGACATTCTCTTGATTAGAAGAAAGTTTAATAGAAGGATTGTTAGGATAGGATGTGACCCATACAAGGTCATTTGTGCGTTTCATTCCTTTTCTTTCCAATTTATTTATTCTATCGACATAAATTAATCATTATAGGCACATCATCTTAATATTAATAAGTCATGTTGGTTTAGATATTCTCATGTGATTGATTGTTTGGGGTCTTCCAATGGCATAGTGAATCCTTGGCTTGGTGAACTAACTTAAACAAATAGGGACATCACGCTTTGAAATTAATTCTCTTCTTGTAATTGTTTTTGTTTCAAATGTTATCTTGTTAAAATGGTGGTCATTATTGTGATATGGGTAGAATTCACTATGATGTTTATTAACTCCTATGAGAAAATGATAATTAAATAGAGGTAGTGCCTCTTTTTTTTATTTAGACATTTTATGCTTTTGGACAACTCTTTAATTGCTCTTGTTTAGACTCTTGGATTATTTTTTCTAATCAACGGTGATTTTCTTTTCTGAAACAGTTAGATAACAACATATTGTCTTAATGTTATAGCTTTTATCGTGCTCATTTCTTGCGAACTGACATGTGCTAACAAATGTGCAGGAGGATTTCCTGAGTAGAAAAGAAAAAAAAAAGAGAGAGAAAAAGAAACACGTGTAGAGAGTGGTTTCAGCCTTCTTAGGAACTCAAGCTATTATACGAATGTTTTCCTTTGCTTTAAAACATTGGTATGGAAATTGTGAAGACTATATTGAAGGCATTGTGTTATAATTTTGTATTGTTCTCATGTAGGTTGTTATCGTTTGAAAGTCAATTTGAGAAATATTATTGTCAATAAGATTAAATGAACTTGTTTTAACATTCGTGTCCTTCGTTGAATTTTCACTTTTCGAATATGATTTATCCTTGAGTTGTCAAACCTAATTATAATTATCTAACCTTGAATCAAATTACATCACTTTGGTTACCTTTGGTCATGTGTCGTTTGGTAGAGGACTATGTTTTGAACCTAGCAAAAAGAAAACAAGAGAAACAAATATACCTTGTGATCCCACGTAAACTAATCAACAATCTCTTATTGTGGTGAATCCTTAGAACGGTCTTAAGGTGAAATCAATGATTAAATCTTGGAAGATAATAAAAATTATACTAAATAGATGGAACTTGATTAAGAAACTCTTCGATCTATCTTACCCATTGAAATGTAAACAGATATTTATGTCTATCTCTTTAAGTGAAGCCCAGTGAAACCTTTAATATTTCTGGTTAGACTCTTGACCCCAATGAAATCTTTACTAACAACTAATAAGATCTTAATGATGAATCCAAGATTTAGACAACATGTACTGAAATAAAATAAAATAAAATAAAAATGACCACTTGAAAAGATAAAACATATATGTTTAAAAGCACAACGTTGAAAATAGTTTGATGAAGTTAAGAGCCTTGAGAAACTAACCGCCTCCTCACGAATGAATAAGTTAATCAAGTAAAGGAAGTAACCTCTTACCATACAATAATTGGTTCACACTTGTATATTAACATTAACAAGGTAGGAGGAAATTCTTCAAAGGAGACATGAACTTGATTCTCCTATCATGATTTCTCTGGGAAAGTAAAGAATGTAAAAGCACTTACAGCTAAAACATGATTCTAAAGAAACCTTCTGTGGGAAGACCTTGTTTGTAAAGTTGCATACTTTAGATGAACCAGTGTGTCCTTAGTGTGTGCCTCATGTTTATCTGTAACCAGTGTGAGTCCGTGTTGTGGAAAGCATGTCTTTAATTGGTTGTATTCCCTAGAGAACTTGTGTAGTGTCGTATTATCTTCAAGCAAGTCAAAAAAAAAATTATCCTGTCTTTTACTGTATTGTTGTTGTTTGGGTGTGTGATTTTGGTGCGTTACATTTTGTGTTGTCCTTGTGTTGGTTCTTTTGGGTCATTACACTTTGGTATCAGAGCGTAGGTTCATGCTCTCGAACCTATGGGCCGGATTGGTGTTATATGATGATGTTACGTGGTGGTGGTGATGTTACAAGATGATACTCTATGATGATGATGATGTTGCATGATGGTGGTGGATATTGGAAGAGTAATGTGCTTTAAACGTGATGTGATTATTGTCGTAATTGTGATATTGTGAACACATGTAATGTGTATGTCACTTTGTGCATGTTTGTGATCATGTTGATATTTTGGGGATGGGAGTATTCTCTCTCCTTCTTGTGGATTCTTGAAGAGTTCACGTGTGATATGTACTGTTTGTGATGTGTGAAAAGAATTATAATGTGGATGACATAGTGTTGGAATATTGTGACATATTGTGATATGTAGGTGTATCAATGTGTTGAATGACTAGATTGATGTTAAAAGAGATGAGTTGTATCATGATGTTTTTACCATGTTTTGAAGAAATGTGTGTACCACCTTATTATGTAGTAATGGATGTTATGTTGTGAATGTTATTATGTTCATCGTATATCCGAGTTATGTGATATGTAATGATTCATGTCGTGATTTAGGGTCATACGATGAGAGTATGAACCCTATCGTATTGTGATTGCACTTTGGGTGCGTAATGTGGTAAAGTGATGTATTGCGCCACTGTGAATGTATGATTGTGATCTACCTCAGTATACATACCATACGTGAGACGTTATGGTAGTTATGTGTGTGCCACCATGGTGTTAGTGATGTTGTTATATGTCATGTTGTGAACCTTACACTAACCGAACTTGAGGGAAATCGGTAGAAATGTATGTTAAGAGTGAGGAATGGTGTACCATGGGTCAATAACTCGAGTCAAAAACTGACATTTAGTAGATAATATGTGATTCTTTCCTCTCTTCCTATGTAATGTGATGCATTTTAGTGTATCTATGACTATGTTTAGCCTTGTCGAAGGGTGGGGATGATTCGGATGGAGGTGATGACAGCTTGTATTATTGATATGTATTTTACGAGTGAGGCTCGATGTTAAAAGTCTTGCAACTCGTTGAGTACCCCTTTGGTGGCTAGATAAGGCCACACAGCTTATCGTAATGTGACATTATTATAAGTTGATTTTATTCGTAAATTGAGCTTTTACTTTATTTTGCAAGGACCAACATCTTCTTGATTGCAATGCTTTACAATTTTGGGCATTTCCTTGGTTTGTGGCACTAACATGGGGATTTCGATACTAACTTTGCTATTTGGCATTTATTTTAGCTTGATTTGGGGTCTTCTTTTAAATTTGGAATTTTTACCACCTTGCCCAAGGCTTGTACTTTGCCACTTGGCACTTTGATTGGATTGTTGTGTTGGTTCTAATGTCGTGATGTGTGGAATAGGGTCATGGGATGCACCATGGATTGGTTGGACCTATGGACCCGCTTCATTGTATGGGGGTACACCCCAAGGGGTACATATAACTAGCGGGTTGTTGAACCACGCGTTATTATGTCACTTGGGTTAGGAGTGTTCAAACTCTATGTGTCTTGGACCATAGGGACAACCGGCCTCCTTGAGGGAGGCATAAGAGTTTGAGGGAGGCATAAGAGACTTGAGGGAGGCATAAGAGTTTGAGGAGGCATAGTTTGAGGAGGCATAAGAGACTTGAGGGAGGCATAAGAGTTTGAGGGAGGCTTATGATATTTGTCTCGTATGGTTTATTTTCAAGATATATGTTGAGTTATTGTGATGTTTGGTAGTGGTCTTTTGATGTATGTGTTACTCATGTCATATGGATATGTGTTCGATGTTGTAGATATGTCATTGATTCCCTTGTGAACACTATGTACATGTAGTTTTGGTTTGAGGTTATGTGAGTTTTCATTGATGCAATTGAGGAAATGTCGGTGGATTGTAGTACTCTTTTGGGATGAGTATTTTGTATGTCGACATAGATGTGTGACGAGTACTATGTTATGTGGATTGTGCCTATTCTATTCCGTATTTGTGTAACCTTTATGTGGTGTAGTACAATCTTGAAGTATATACTTGTGTGCTTGTGAATCTATGATGTCTTGTGAACTCCGATAGGGTGTTGTGTTAGTAGTTCATGTTTGGGCACCCACAATAACGAATAAACCAAATTTCTTCAATGAGGAAACTTTAAAAGAAATTAAACTAAGAATAATGTTAACGGAAAGAGACTAATGAAAATAATGAACAAGAAAGAACTGCCAATCTTCACAGAACATTGAAAGTTAAAATTTCTACCAAATGTTCCTAAGGTTACCTTGTGGTCATGCTTTAAACAACTAAAATTTTAAACCATAGGGTGTGTTTTTCTTCTTTATCTATCCCTTGTTGTGTACCATTTCCTTTCCTCTCGTGTAATGACGCATCGAGGATGATGCTTTCTTAAGGGGAGGATAATGTAATGCCCCAACCTACCTGCTCTCTGCTAGTATTATTCTCTCCTATGGCATGGCGGAGCTTTTATTGTGATGGAATCGTGATGGCCACATCACCGATTTTTATTTGACCTTCCTTTTCTTTTGTCTCCCTCCCGCATGGCATTAATGAGCCCTTTTGGACTCCTTTTTACGGCGTGTTCGGTTTTCTTCTATGGTGGCCGCTTATGCTTTCAAATCAGATTAATCCTTTTTTTTATATTGACCCGTGTTTGTTTTTTTACCCAAAAACCACGAATGCTTGTTGTTGTCCATCAAATGCTGAAACAGATGAATTGCTTTAGCGTGTTCTCGGATAGGGATTCATTAATGGTGAAATGATAGTTTCCCTTCCCCGCTAGGCCCTCACCTGTTGGGTGGGTATTCTTTCATAATCTCTGCTTTTATTCTCCTTTTCAATGAGGTGTGTTCTGTTCTTGCAACGTGTTTCCACTATTGGGTCGTGTTTAGTTTGGGGCCAGATTTGACTAGTTGAATGCCTTATTGGTGCATGGTGGCAACCGCTGTTCCTTTCCTTCCTTCGCTTCTAATAAATATGAGCACTTCTTTATAATTTTCCTTGTTCTTTTACCCGCCTTATAGGCGATCCCATTGGAGCCGTGGGTGTTTTATCGATGTTCTAAGCTTCCGACCAAATGTCGTGGAGAGGGTTGATTGTGGAAATTTTTAGTGGATCTAATGAACGAGGTAAAGTTTTTGTTGAGTTTACCTTCCTTTTCATTTTGGGAAGTCGCTTATCCCGGTGGCGAAGGTCTAACATGGAAGAAGCTCGAATCAAACCTTGAGGCAAGTTTTGCATTCCAATACAGTTTGATATCAAATGTTACAAGAAGAAGCATCACTTTGATGAGTATGTGACTGATGGCTCAAGTAAAGAAAAGAAGTGAAACTTTACCTCCATTTTCTTGATGGGAGGCTGTCCCGTGTGTTCTTGTGGGGATACACAAGAGGCTACTTGAAACAAAATGACATCATCTCACCATCCTCTCGAAGACGAGGCTTCCTCTTTAAGAATGATAAAGGTGATACTCGCATCTTATTAGGAGATCGATGAAGGATAGAGGAATTAAAAAGAAACTTGGATGTAGTTGGATTAAAGGCTATTTTGCATGCTTTTCTGTCCTCAAATTCGGGATTCTCCTTCATGGTGATAAATCACACCCACGGGAGAGATCTATGCAATGTTGGAGAAAATGTCTTGGGAGATGAAGGTAGCAGGATATTTTTCAGATCCAGAGCATGTACTGAGTTTGTATCTCCAAAATCGATTAAGTGACAGTGAGAGTATTACCAGTGAGACTGATGAAATTTATTACGAGATTCTCTTTGAGATCTTACTTGTTTTACGATGTAACTCATGGAGAGAATCCCATAGGTGTGGATCTGTTTCATATCGAATATTCATGAAACACAATTTGCTTTGCAATCATTTGAGCTGCTTCAACGAGTCACCAAGTTGGTAGGCATAAAGGTCTCTGTTGGTTTTGTCGCACCTTGCAAGCTTCAGCTGAAATGTTTTGCTGCACAAGCAACACACTTGATATTTTGTGGCAGCTTCTTCACAGGTGAAAATACATTTGGTTTGCTTTCTCGGGGAGGTCATGGGTTTGACAACGAGATTATCATAAATATACAATCACTCCCTGGAGAATATTTCTATCCAGTTGGTAGGCAGCGTGTTTACCCTAATGAGGCTATGCAAACCCAATGCACACATCCTTACTGCAAGCCTTGCCTAACTTATGTGTTGAGTACTACTAGGGCCTGCCCTTATGACGGGTATTGGGTTACTGATACAGATTCAAAGGCATTGCAAGAGGAAAATCCGGTACTGGCTGATGCTATAGGCCGTGTGACAGTTCATTGCCTGTACCACAAGAGCGCTGCACTTGCAAAAGGGCCTCTTTCGAGAGTATAGCTCATGGTAATGGTTACCAGTATGGTTCATCCCCTGTTGTATGTAATAGATGTGGCACCCAGTTTGTTCACCGACAAGGACAAGAGCATGGCCGTTAATGAGTTTCGACCTTCAAAGAAGCCGAGGAAGAGAAGTTCTTGTTGGTTGGGTTCTTTGCAGCCCCGTCCATCTTGTTATCAATCATGGGAGCTTAATCGAGCACGATATTCTCTATACCATTAATTCTTATGTTGTTATTTAATTGAATCTTTAAATAACTCTACTCTTCATATTAATGTCTCATGTGATGGTATGCTTTGTTTGTTTCCACTTTCCTTGCTCGTTTGTATTTGTTTTGGCGTTAGAAATGATTGCATTGGTTGAAGCCTTTATATTGTTTTCTGGGTTTTAATAAATATTAGTTGGGTGAACTTTGTTCTTAAGACTAATAAAACAAAAGAGGTGGGGGTCTTGTAATGAAAATTCTCTAGTTCTTGTGTTGGTCTCACGATTTGAATGTTTTATCAAACATTGTCATTGGACTCAACCTTATAGTTCCTGTTTTGTTCTTATTCTTGTTTCGGTTAGAGATCCGTAGTTCCGGGTTATGTTGGGTATTTATGCAATTGGGATTGAGTCTGCGAGTGCATCGTGTATAGGTGAATGATGCTTTTCCTATCTCTATCCTTTTCTTTTAGTTGTTTTAGGTTCTAGTAACCCTTCCCGGTTGGCTTGGTGTGTGCTTAGCTTGACTGACTTTTGAATTGAGCCAAGTTGATATTTACTTTCAACTAGGTTAGTTGCTTTTGTTATTTTGTTTTGAATCGCTCGAAGAAATACTTTTATTCTTCGAGTGTCATGTTTGATTTTCATAATTGATATCAATTCATGTTCACCGTTTGGAGATTGTTGTCTTTGGAATCACCTTCTCTCCCTTGGTGACTGTTGTATGTTTTGAGGAATGTAGCTGAACCTATGGAATGTTTTCTTTTGACGATACTCACATTTCTTTTGGATAGCTTAAAATGTCAGAGGAAATACTCTTTTCTTACCTTGATTTTGTTTCACACATGTTGGAGGATACGAGATCTACTTGATCATTAGTGAGGAAGTTTTCAAATCTTAAAATTGGGATGTTGGTTTTATGCATAAGAAATTACTCTACGTTTTGCTCCGTAAAGATGCTTAAATTTCATTCTCCTGTGACTTAGAGGTTGGTGTGTCTGGAAACTCATTGGTTGATTTGTTTTGTGATGATCGTTGTGATACGACCTCCTTGCTGTCATTGTAGTAGAATGGTTATGTATTGACCAGAAAGGTTTAAGTCAACTTGTTGTTGACAACAGGTCCTTTGGAAGCTATGTATCCTGTGTTGTGTTCTTGTGAATGATTGAGTAACCCTCCTGTAAGATTTATAATGGTTATGTTTGGTCTTGCCAAGTTTGTCCTTTTCTTAAGACATTCTCTTGATTAGAAGAAAGTTTAATAGAAGGATTGTTAGGATAGGATGTGACCCATACGAGGTCATTTGTGCGTTTCATTCCTTTTCCTTCCAATTTATTTATTCACTAACATAAAATTAATTGTTAGAGGCACATCATCTTAATATTAATAAGTCATGTTGGTTTAGATATTCTCATGTGGATTGATTGTTTGGGATCTTCCAATGGCATAGTGAATCCTTGGCTTGGTGAACTAACTTAAACAAATAGGGATGATCACGTTTGAAATTAATTCTCTTCTTGTAATTGTTTTTGTTTCGAAATGTTATCTTGTTAAAATGATGGTCATTATTGTGATATGGGTGGAATTCACCATGATGTTTATTAACTTATCCTATGAGAAAATGATAATTAAATAGAGTTAGTGTTATCCCTTTTTATTTAGACATTTTATGCCTTTGGACAACTCTTTAATTGCTCTTGTTTAGACTCTTGGATTATTTTTCATAATCAACGGTGCTTTTCTTCCTTGAAATAGTTAGATAACAACATATTGTCTTAATGTTATAGCTTTTATCGTGCTCAGTTCTTGCGAACTGACATGTGCTAACAAATGTGCAGGAGGATTTCCTGAGTAGAAAAGAAAAAAAGAGAGAGAGAGAGAGAAAAAGAAACACGTGTAGAGAGTGGTTTCCAACCTTCTTAGGAACTGCTGTTGTACAAATGTTTTCCTTTGCTTTAAAACATTGGTATGGAAATTGTGAAGACTATATTGAAGGCATTGTGTTATAATTTTGTATTGTTCTCACGTAGGTTGCTATCGTTTGAAAGTCAATTTGAGAAATATTATTGTCAATAAGATTAAATGAACTTGTTTTGACATGCGTGTCCTTCGTTGAATTTTCACTTTTCAGAATATGATTTATCCTTGAGTTGTCAAACCTAATTATAATTATCTAACCTTGAATCAACTTACATCACTTTGGTTACCTTTGGTCATGTGTCGTTTGGTAGAGGACTATGTTTTGAACCTAGCAAAAAGAAAACAAGAGAAACAAATATACCTTGTGATCCCACGTAAACTAATCAACAATCTCTTATTGTGGTGAATCCTTAGAACGGTCTTAAGGTGAAATCAATGATTAAATCTTGGAAGATAATAAAAATTATACTAAATAGAAGGAACTTGATTAAGAAACTCTTCGATCTATCTTACCCGTTGAAAATGTAAACAGTATATTTATGTCTATCTCTTTAAGTGAAGCCCAGTGAAACCTTTAATATTTCTGGTTAGACTCTTGACCCCAATGAAATCTTTATTAACAACTAATAAGATCTTAATGATGAATCCAAGATTTAGACAAATCATGTACCAAATAAAATAAAATAAAATAAAAATGACCACTTGAAAAGATAAAACATATATGTTTAAAAGCACAATGTTGAAAATAGTTTGATGAAGTTAAGAGCCTTGAGAAACTAACTGCCTCCTCACGAATGAATAAGTTAATCAAGTAAAGGAAGTAACCTCTTACCATACAATAATTGGTTCACACTGTATATTAACATTAACAAGGTAGGAGGAAATTCTTCAAAGGAGACATGAACTTCAGATTCTCCTATCATGATTTCTCTGGGAAAAGTAAAGAATGTAAAAGCACTTACAACTAAAACATGATTCTAAAGAAACCTTCTGTGGGAAGACCTTGTTTGTAAAGTTGCATACTTTAGATGAACCAGTGTGTCCTTAGTGTGTGCCTCATGTTTATCTGTAACCAGTGTGAGTCCGTGTTGTGGAAAGCATGTCTTTAATTGGTTGTATTCCCTAGAGAACTTGTGTAGTGTCGTATTATCTTCAAGCAAGTAAAAAAAAAAAAAAAAATTATCCTGTCTTTTACTGTATTGTTGTTGTTTGGGTGTGTGATTTTGGTGCGTTACATTTTGTGTTGTCCTTGTGTTGGTTCTTTTGGGTCATTACATTTTGGTATCGAGCGTAGGTTCATGCTCTCGAACCTATGGGCCGGATTGGTGTTATGGTGATGTTACGTGGTGGTGGTGATGTACATGATGATACTCATGATGATGATGATGTTGCATGATGGTGGTGATATTGGAAGAGTAATGTGCTTTAAACGTGATGTGATTATTGTCGTAATTGTGATATTGTGAACGCATGTGATGTGTATGTCACTTTGTGCATGTTTGTGATCATGTTGATATGTTGGGGATGGGAGTATTCTCCTCCTTCTTGTGGATTCTATGAAGAGTTCACGTGTGAAATGTTGTTTGTGATGTGTGAAAATAATTATAATGTGGATAACATAGTGTTGGAATATTGTGACATATTGTGATATGTAGGTGTATCAATGTGTTGAATGACTAGATTGATGTTAAAAGAGATGAGTTGTATCATGATGTTTTTACCATGTTTTGAAGAAATGTGTGTACCACCTTATTATGTAGTAATGGATGTTATGTTGTGATTTTATTATGTTCATCATATATCCGAGTTGTGTGATATGTAATGATTCATGTCGTGATTTAGGGTCATATGATGAGAGTATGAACCCTATCGTATTGTGATTGCACTTTGGGTGCGTAATGTGGTAAAGTGATGTATTGCGCCCTGTGGATGTATGATTGTGATCTACCCTCGTATACATACCATACGTGAGACGTTATGGTAGTTATGTGAGTACCACCATGGTGTTAGTGATGTAGTTATATGTCATGTTGTGAGCCTTACACTAACCGAACTCCGAGGGAAATCGGTAGAAATGTATGTTAAGAGTGAGGAATGGTGTACCATGGGTCAATAACTCGAGTCAAAAAATCGGTTTAGTAGATAACATGTGATTCTTTCCTCTCTCCTATGTGGTTGTATGTATGCAACCTTAGTGTATCTATGACTATGTTTAGCCTTGTCGAAGGGTGGCGGGATGATTCAGATGGAGGTGATGACAGTTGTATTATTGATATGTATTTTACGAGCTGAGGCTCGATGTTCCGAGTGCTAGCAACTCGTTGAGTACCCCTTTGGTGGCTAGATAAGGCCACACAGTTATCGTAATGTGACATCATTATAAGTTGATTTTATTCGTAATTGATTTTTTTTTCCTTATTTTGTAAGGACCAGCAGCTTTTCTTGATTGCAATGCTTTACAATTTTGGGCATTTCCTTGGTTTGTGGCACTAACATGGGGATTTTGATACTAACTTTGGCTATTTGGCATTTATTTTAGCTTGATTTTGGGTCTTCTTTTAAATTTGGAATTTTTACCGCCTTGCCCAAGGCTTGTACTTTGCCACTTGGCACTTTGATTGGATTGTTGTGCTGGTTCTAATGTCGTGATGTGTGGAATAGGGTCATGGGATGCACCATGGATTGGTTGGACCTATGGACCCGCTTCGTTGTATGGGGGTACGCCCCAAGGGGTACATATAACTAGCGGGTTGTTGAACCACGCGTTATTATGTCACTTGGGTTAGGAGTGTTCGAACTCTATGTGTCTTGGACCATAGGGACAACTAGCCTCCTTGAGGGAGGCATAAGAGTTTGAGGGAGGCATAAGAGACTTGAGGGAGGCATAAGAGTTTGAGGGAGGCATAAGAGACTTGAGGGAGGCATAAGAGTTTGAGGGAGGCTTATGATATTTGTCTGTATGGTTGATGTTTCAAGATATATGTTGAGTTATTGTGATGTTTGGTAGTGGTCTTTTGATGTATGTGTTACTCATGTCATTTGGATATGTGTTGTGATGTTGTGGTTATGTCATTGATTCCCTTGTGGACACTTGTACATGTAGTAGTTTTTATGTGAGTTTTCCTCATACGATGCAATTGAGGAAATGTCCGTGGATTGTAGTACTCTTTTGGGATGAGTATTTTGTATGTCACCATAGATGTGTGACGAGTACTATGTTATGTGGATTGCATGCCTATTCTATTTTGTATTTGTGTAACCTTTTGTGGTGTAATACAATCTTGAAGTATATACTTGTGTACTTGTGAATCTATAGATGTCTTGTGAACTGATAGGGTGTTGTGTTAGCGCTTCATTTGGGCACCCACAATAAGGAATAAACCAAAACTCTTCAAAGATGAAATTTTAAAAGCAAATTAAACTAAGAATAATGTTAATGGAAAGAGACTAAGGAAATGATGAACAAGAAAGAACGCCAATCTTCACGAACATTGAAAGTTAAAATTTCTACCAAATGTTCCTAAGGCTACTTTGTGACCGTGCCTTAATCAAACTAAAATTTTAAACCATAGGGTGTGTTTTTTCTTTATCTATCCCTTGTTGTGTACCATTTCCTTTCTTCTCAGTAATGACGCATCGAGGATGATGCTTTCTTAAGGGGAGGAGAATGTAATGCCCCAACCTACTGCTCTCGGCTAGTATTCATCTCCTTGCGTGGCAGGATGGCGAGCTTTTTTTGTGCGAGTGATGGAATCAGATTTTTATTTGCCACCTGTTCCTAATTGTGTCTTTCCCGTTTCTCCCTCCCGCTTTGCATGGACATTAATGAGCCCTTGGACTCCTTTTTCTTGCGTGTTCGCAATTTCTTCCTAGTATGGCCTTGAGACACTTAGCTTTAAATCAGATTTTGACTTTTTTTATATTCCCATGTGTTTGTGTTTTACTACCTTTCCTGTCGAATGCTTTTTGGCCGCGTGATTAAATGGTGAAGGACTTTTCTTGGCCGTGTTTTCCCTTCCCCTGCTATTCATTAATGGTGAAATGAAGGTATTCTTTCCAGGTTTCTTTTTATTGGGTCCTGGCTTCTCATAATGTGTTTTGTCGGGGATCCAATGGCCTCGTGAGGTTGTTCTTGCTATTAGTTATTTTCTAGAGGAAGGTTGTTGGTGCGAGGGAGTGTTTAGCAGCTTGGGGCCGAATGTTCTTGAACTCAATGCTTCTTTATCATTTTCCTCGCTCTTTTACCCTCCTATAGATCGTGAAGATTGGAAAAAAGACCAAGTTATTTTAACGATTGATCTAAGCTTCCCAAATGCCGTGGGAGGGTTGAATCCTGGATTTTTTTAGTGGATCTAAATTCGGTTGTAGCAAAATCTTGCATTGTAGTGGATGAACATAAAGTTTTTTTGAGTTCAAGTCCTTCCTTTTCCATTTTGGGGTAAGTTCACATATCGCAGGTGGTGAATTCCAAGCATGGATGTTTCGATCAAACACTTTGAGGCAAATGATTTGCAGAAGAAGTATCACGAGGTTGTTTATGTGACTTTCGATGGCTCAAGTAAAGAAAAGAAAGTGAAACTTTAGGAAATTGTCGTGATAGTCCCCATTTTCCCATACACAAGAGGCTACTTGAAACAAAATGTGTTCTTGTGGGATCTCACCATCCTCCTCTGCAAACGATGAGAAATAAATGGTTCCTCTTTAAGAATGTTAAGGTGATACTCGCATCTTCTTAGGAGATCAACTAGGATAGAGGATTTAAAAGAAAATTGGGTGTAGTTGCATTAAAGGCCTCAAATTCATGCTTTCTCCTTCAGGTGATAAATCACACCCAGGCACGGAGATCTACGCATGTTGGAGAAAATGTCTTGGGAGATGAAGGTAGTAGGATATTTTCGAGATCCAGAGCATGCACTGAGGTTTGTATCTCAAATTGATTAAGTGACAATGAGAGTATTACCAGAGACTGACGATGAAATTTATTACAGAGATTCTCTTCTGAGACCTTACTTGTTTTATGATGTAACTCATGGAAGAGAATCTCATAGAGGTGGATCTGTTTCATATCAGAATATTCATGAAACATAATTTGCTTTGCAATCATATGAGCTGCTTCAACGAGTCACCAAGTTGGCAGGCATAAAGGTCTCTGTTGGTTTTGTCACACCTTGCAAGCTACAGCTGAAATGTTTTGCTGCACAAGCAACACACTTGATATTTTGTGGCAGCTTCTTCACAGGTGAAAATACATTTGGTTTGCTTTCTCGGGAGGTCATGGGTTTTGACAACGAGAGTATCATAAATATACAATCACTCCCTGGAGAATATTTCTGTCTAGTTGGTAGGCAGCGTGTTTACCCTAATGAGGCTGTGCAAACCCAATGTACACATCCTTACTGCAAGCCTTGCCTAACTTATGTGCTGAGTACTACTAGGGCCTGCCCTTATGACGGGTATTTGGTTACTGATATAGATTCGAAGGCATTGCAAGAGGCAAATCTGGTCGGGCCGATGATGCTATAGGCCGTGTGAAGCTTCATTGCCTATACCACAAGAGCGGCTGCACTTGCAACGGCCTTTTCAGAGAGTATAGCTCATGGTAATGGTTACCAGTATGGTTCATCCCCTGTTGTATGTAATAGATGTGGCACCCAGTTTGTTCACCGACAAGGACAAGAGCATGGCCGTTAACAGAGTTTGGACCTTCAGCAGGCCGAGGAAGAGAAGTTGCGCTGGTTGGATTGTTTTGTTGGGCCCCATCCATCTTGTTATCATCATGGGAGCTTAATCAGGCACGATATTCTCTATACCATTAATTCTTATGTTGTTATTTAATTGAATCATTAAATAACTCTACTCTTCATATAAATGTCTCGTGTGATGGTATGCTGTTTGGTTTCCACTTTCCTGGCTCATTTGTATTTGTTTTGGCGTTAGAAATGATTGCGCTGGTTGAAGCCTTTTATATTGTTTTCTGGGTTTTAATAAATATTAGTTGGGTGAACTTTGTTCTTAAGTCTAATAAAACAAAAGAGGTGGGGGTCCTGTAATGAACACCCCCTAGTTCCTTATGTTGGTCTCACGATTTGAATGTTTTATCAAACATTGTCATTGGACTCAACTTTATAGTTCTTTTATGTTCTTATTCTTGTTTCGGTTCGAGATCTCGTAGTTCTCGGTTTATGTTGGGTATTTGTGAATTAGGTGATTGAGTCATGCGAGTGCATCGTGTATAGGTGAATGATGCTTTCCTGTCTCTATCCTTTTCTTTTAGTTGTTTTAGTTCTAGTAACCCTTCCCTTTGGCTTGATGTGTGCTTAGCTTGACTGATTTTCGAATTGAGCCAAGTTGATATTACTTTCAACTAGGTTAGTTGCTTTTGTTATTTTTTTTGAATCGCTCAAGAAATACTTTTATTCTTCGAAGTGTCATGTTTGATCTGTCATAATTGATATCAATTCATGTTCACCGTTTGGAGATTGTTGTTCTTTGAATCACCTTCTCTCCCTTGGTGACTTGTATGTTTGAGGAATGTAGCTGATCCTATGGAATGTTTCTTTTGACGTACTCACATTTCTTTTGATAGCTTAAAATGTCATAGGAAATACTCTTTCTTACCTTGATTTTGTTTCACACATGTTGGAGGATACGAGATCTACTTGATCATTAGTGAGAAATTTTCAAATCTTAAAGTTGGGATGTTGGTTTTATGCGTAAGAAATTACTCTACATTTTGCTCCGTAAAGATGCTTAAATTTCATTCTCCCGTGACTTAGAGGTTGGTGTGTCGAAACTCCTTGGTTGATTTGTTTTGTGATGATCGTTGTGATACGACCTCCTTGCTATCATTGTAGTAGAATGGTTATGTATTGACCAGAAGGTTTAAGTCAACTTGTTGTTGACAACGATCCTCCTCGAAACTATGTATCCTATGTTGTGTTCTTGTGAAGGATTGAGTAACCTTCCCCGTAAGATTTATAATGGTTATGTTTGGTCTTGCCAAGTTTTCCTTTTTCTTAAGACATTCTCTTGATTAGAAGAAAGTTTAATAGAAGGATTGTTAGGATAGGATGTGACCCATACAAGGTCATTTTTGTGTTTCATTCCTTTTCTTTCCAATTTATTTATTCTCATGCTTGACATAAATTAATGTTATAGGCACATCATCTTAATATTAATAAGTCATGTTGGTTTAGATATTCTCATGTGGATTGATTGTTTGGGGTCTTCCAATGGCATAGTGAATCCTTGGCTTGGTGAACTAACTTAAACAAATAGGAGACGAGATCACGTTTGAAATTAATTCTCTTCTTGTAATTGTTTTTGTTTCAAATGTTATCTTGTTAAAATGGTGGTCATTATTGTGATATGGGTAGAAATTCACTAATGATGTTTATTAACTCCCTATGAGAAAATGATAATTAAATAGAGTTAGTGTTGCCTCTTTTTATTTAGACGCTTTATGCTTTTGGACAACTCTTTAATTGCTCTTGTTTAGACTCTTGGATTATTTTTTCTTCATCAACGGTGATTTTCTTTCTTGAAATAGTTAGATAACAACATATTGTCTTAATGTTATAGCTTTTATCGTGTTCAGTTCTTGCGAACTGACATGTGCTAACAAATGTGCAGGAGGATTTCCTGAGTAGAAAAGAAAAAAAGAGAGAGAGAGAGAGAAAAAAACATGTGTAGAGAGTGGTTTCCAGCCTTCTTAGGAACTATTGTTGTATGAATGTTTTCCTTTGCTTTAAAACATTGGTATGGAAATTGTGAAGACTATATTGAAGGCATTGTGTTATAATTTTGTATTGTTCTCATGTAGGTTGTTATCGTTTGAAAGTCAATTTGAGAAATATTATTGTCAATAAGATTAAATGAACTTGTTTTGACATGCGTGTCCTTCGTTGAATTTTCACTTTTCAGAATATGATTTATCCTTGAGTTGTCAAACCTAATTATAATTATCTAACCTTGAATCAACTTACATCACTTTGGTTACCTTTGGTCATGTGTCGTTTGGTAGAGGACTATGTTTTGAACCTAGCAAAAGAAAACAAGAGAAACAAATATACCATGTGATTACCACGTAAACTAATCAACAATATCTTATTGTGGTGAATCCTTAGAATGGTCTTAAGGTGAAATCAATGATTAAATCTTGGAAGATAATAAAAATTATACTAAATAGAAGGAACTTGATTAAGAAACTCTTCGATCTATCTTACCCGTTGATAATGTAAATGATATTTATGTCTATCTCTTTAAGTGAAGCCCAGTGAAACCTTTAATATTTCTGGTTAGACTCTTGACCCCAATGAAATCTTTATTAACAACTAATAAGATCTTAATGATGAATCCAAGATTTAGACAAATCATGTATCAAATAAAATAAAATAAAATAAAATTGACCGCTTGAAAAGATAAAACATATATGTTTAAAAGCACAACGTTGAAAATAGTTTGATGAAGTTAAGAGCCTTGAGAAATTAACTGCCTCCTCACAAATGAATAAGTTAATCAAGTAAAGGAAGTAACCTCTTACCATACAATAATTGGTTCACACTGTATATTAACATTAACAAGGTAGGAGGAAATTCTTCAAAGGAGACATGAACTTCAGATTCTCCTATCATGATTTCTCTGGGAAAAGTAAAGAATGTAAAAGCACTTACAGCTAAAACATGATTCTAAAGAAACCTTCATGTAGGAAGACCTTGTTTGTAAAGTTGCATACTTTAGATGAACCAAAGGTGTCCGTGTTCTTGGAGCATGTGTGCCTTAGTGTGTGCCTCATGTTTATCTCGTAACTCAAAGTGTGAGTCCGTGTTGTGGAAAGCATGTCTTTAATTGGTTGTATTCCCTAGAGAACTTGTGTAGTGTCGTATTATCTTCAAGCAAGTCAAAAAAAATTATCCTGTCTTTTCTTGTATTGTTGTTGTTTGGGTGTGTGATTTTGGTGCGTTACATTTTGTGTTGTCCTTGTGTTGGTTCCCCTTCTTTCCTAAATACCCCTCCCTCCCTCTTCTCCCTCTAAACCCCTCCTTGCCTCTTCTCCCTCCAAACCCATCCCCGCCTCTTCTCCTCCAACACTATCCCCTATCACCACACCCCTCCTCCATCTTCTCCCTCATAACCCCTTCATCCCTCCACACATTCCTCCCTCTTCTACCTCAATATCCCTTCTTTCCCCAAACACCTTTCTCCTCCACAACCTTCCCTACATTAATAGTAATCCCTCCCTCTTCTCCATGGACACCTTTTCCCTAACTCCAACCCCTCCCTCCTCCCCACCCCTCCCACGTGTTATCCTCAATGCTCTATGCTCTTTCCACACCCCACCCCACCTCTTCTCCCTTAACACCCTTCCCTCCTCCATTCGAACCCCTCCCTTCCTCTACATATTCCTCCCTCTTCTCCCTCCAAATCCATCCCTTCCCTCCACACCCCTTCCTCGACAAATTTCCACTCATCAACACACCTCCCTCCCTCAACAACCCTCCATCTTCTCCTGAGACACCCTCCCCACACTCCAACCCCTCTCTCCTATTTCGCCCCTTCCTCCCTCTTCTCCTAGTAAATCCCTCCCTCCTCTACACACCTCCCTTAATCCACACCATTCCCTCCCTCCACACATCTCCTCTTTTGTTGTACACTCCAAACCCCTCCTCCACACCTTTTCCTCCTCTTCCCTTCCTCCATCAACACCCATTCCTCTTGTTCCTCTTCCCCCTCCCCCTTCCCCCTTCCTCCCCCCTCACACCCATTCCTCAACTTCCCTCCCTCCCTCCAAACCCTTTCATCATTTTCCCTTTGTCCTCCAAACCCCTTCATCCTTCTCTACTTATTCCCTCTTCGCTTCATCCTCCTCCATCCTACCATTCTTACTCTTCCCCTTCCTTCCTCCAAACCCCTTTTTCCTCTTCCCTTCCTCCTCTTCCCCGCCTCAATCCACACCTCTTCCTCCTATTCCCTCATGCTTCCCTTACTCCTCTTCCGCTTCCTCTCTCCACACCCCTTTCTCCCTCCAAACCCCTTCCTCCTCTTCCCTCCCTCCCTCCTCAAACTTCCCTCCCTCCCTCCCTCCAAACCCCTTCCTCCTCTTCCCTACCTCCCTCCAAACCCTTTCCTCATTTTACCTTCCTCCCTCCACACCCCTTCCTCCTCTACCCTTCCACTCTCCACACCCTTAACTCCCCCTCCCTTCCTCTCTCCACACCCTTACCTCCCCGATTCAAAACTCCTTCCTCCTTTCACACCCCTTCCTCCATCCAAACCACTCCTCCGCCCCCTTCCTCTTTCAAAACCCTCCCTCCAAACCATTTCCTCCTTTTCCATTCCTCCTCCACACCCCTTCCTTCATACCCATTCATCCTCTTCCCATCCTCTCTCCACACCCTTAACTCCCCTCACTCCAAACCCATTCCTCCCTCCACACCCCTTCCTCCATCAAACCCCTCCTCCTACCCTTAATCTCTCCAAGCCCCTCCTCCAAACCCTTTCTTCCTTTTCCCTCCCTCCTTCCATACCCCTTCCTTCCTCCACACCCTTTCATCCTCTTCCCTTCCTCTCTCCACACTCTTACCTGCCCTTCCCTCCAATCCCCTTCCTTCCTCCAAACCCCTTCCTCCATAAAAACCCCTCTTCCTCTTCCCCTTGCTCTATCCAAACCCCTTCGCCTAAACCCTTTTTTTCTTTTCCTTCCTCCTTCCACACCGCTTCCTCCTCATCACTTCATCACACCAAACCCTTACCTCCCCCTCCTCCACACCCCTTGCTCCATCCAAACCCCTCTTCCTCCTCCCTCCCTCCCTCCAAACCATTTCCTCCTTTACCCTTTCTCTCTCCACACCATTATCTCCCCCTCGCTTCCTCTCTCCCAATCCTTACCTCCCCTAATTCAAAACTCCTTCCTCCCTTCACACCCCTTCCTCCATCCAAACCACACCTCCTCCCCCCTTCCTCTTTCATAACCCCTCCCTTCAAACCCTTTCCTCCTTCCATACCCCTTCCTTCCCCACACCCGTTCATCCTCTCTTCCCTTCTTCTGTCCATACCCCTCTTCATCTTCCCCTTACTCTCTCCGAATCCCTCTCTCTAAACACTTTTCTTCTTTTCCTTTCCTCCTTCCACACCCTTTCCTCCTCATTCATTCCTCACACCACAGCCTTACATCCCCCTTCCTCCACACCCATTGCTCCGTCCAAACCCCTATTCCTCCTCCCCTCCCTCCCTCCAAATCCTTTCCTCATTTTCCCTTCCTCCCTCCATACACTTTCCTCTCTCCACCCCCTTCCTCCTCTACCCTTCCTCTCTCCACACTTCCTCCTCCCTTCCTCTCTCCCCACCATTATCTCCCCTAATTTAAAACTCCTTCCTCCCTTCACACCCCTTACTCCATCCAAACCACTCCTCCCCTCTTGCTCTTTCCTAACCCCTCCTCTGAACACTTTCCTCCCTTTCCCTTCCTCCCCGCATACCCCTTCCTCTCCTCCCTTCCTCTCTCTACACCCTTCCTTCATCCAAACCCCTCTGTCTAAACCCTTTTCTTTTTTTCTCTTCCACCTTCCACACCCTTCTTCCTCATCCCTCCTCACACCACACCATTACTCTCCTCCCTCCAAATCCCTTGCTCCATCCAAACCCCTTCCTCCTCCCCGCCTCACTCCAAACGCTTTCCTCATTTTCCCTTCCTCCCTCTTTACACTTTCCTCTCTCCACCCCCTTCCTCCTCTACTCTTCCTCTCTCCCTACCCTTACCTCCCCCTAATTTAAAACTCCTTCCTCCATCCAAACCACTCCTACTCCCCCTTGCTCATTCCAAACCCCGCCTCCGAACCCTTTCCTCCTTTCCCCCCCTCCATCCATACCCTTCCTCTCTTCACACCCTTCATCCTTTCTTCCTTCCTCTATCCACACCATTAACTTCCCTCATTCAAAACCCCTTCCTCCTCCTTCCACCCTTCCTCTCTCTAAGCCCTTTCCTTTTCCCCTTTTCCTCCTTTTCCTTTCCTCCTCCACCCCTTTCCCTCCTCTTTTCCCTCTTCCCTTCCTCTCTCCACACTCTTACCTCCACCTAATTCAAAATCCTTCCTCCCTTCATACCCCATCCTCCATCCAAATCACTCCTCCCCCTTTGCTCTTTCCAAACCCCTCCCTCTAAACTCTTTCCTCCTTTTGCCTTCCTCCCTCCATACCCCTTCATCCTCTATTCCCTTCCTCTCTCTACACCCTTAACTCCCCCTCATTCCAAACCCCTTCCTCCCTCCACACCCCTTCTCCTTCCTACCCTTCTTCTCTCCACACTCATACATCCCCTTCCCTCCAAACCGCTCCTCCTCTCTTCCCCTTACTCTCTCCAAACCCCTTAGTCCAAACCCATCTTTTCCCTTCCTCCTTCCACACCCTTACCTCCCACTTCCTTTGAATCCCTTCCTCCCTCCACACCCCTTGCTCTATCCAAACCCCTGTTCCTTCTCCCCTCCCTCCAAACCCTTTCCTCATTTTCCCTTCCTCTGTCCAAACCGCTCCTCCTCTTCCCCTTACTCTCTCTAAACCCCTCTGTCCAAACCCTTTCCATCTTTTCCCTTCCTCCTTCCACACCCCTTCCTCCTCATCCCTTCCTCTCACCACACCCCTTACCTCCTCTCCCTCCACACCCCTTGCTCGTCTTCTTCCTCCTCCCTCCCTCCCTCCCTCCTCCAAACCCTTTCCTCATTTTCCCTTCCTCCCTCCACACCCCTTCCTTCTCTACCCTTCCTCTTTCCACACCCTTACCTCCCCCTAATTCAAATCTCCTTCCTCCATTGAAACCCCTCTTCCTCCTCCCCTCCCTCCCTCTAAACCCTCTCTCTCATTTTCCCTTCCTCCCTCCCCACCACTTCCTCCTCTACTCTTCTTCCTCTCCACATCCTTACCTCCCCCTAATTCAAAACTCCTTCCTCCATCCAAAACCACTCCTCCCCCCATCCTCCTCTTCTCCCTCCCTCCACACCCCTTCCTCCATCCAAACCCCTCTTGCTCCTCCCCTTCCTCTTTCCAAACCGCTTCCTCCTCTTCTCCCTCCCTTGAGACCTCTTCCTCACTTAAAAGTTTAGAATAATTAAAAAGAAAAAGAAAAGAAAAAGCAGAAGACCCCAACGATGTCTCCTCTAAATTTTTTTATTTATTATTGAAAAATATTATAAAAATGTTTTACAAAATAATAACGAAAAAACATATTATTTATTAAAAAATTGTAAAAATATTTACAAAATAATTGTAGCTTAAAATTGAAATGACACATTTACTTTTCGACGTAAGCCTATCAATATATGAAGAAAAAGGAACATATAATATGTAAGAAATACATGCTCCTAAAAATATTAATAATTAATATATTCTATAGAGGATCCACTTAATGAGCAACTTTTAGTGCACCTACACTCTCAAGTAGAAATCAATATTAAACTGCCTACGAAATTTTTCATAAGTTTCATTACCTATGAATTATCATGTTTCTAGTAAATGGTAAATACCCATGGAGTCAGAAACTAAGATCATTGTAATATTAAGTTTCAATAATAAGACGTTTCCAATAAATGGTAAATACTAGAAAGTAAACAGAGGAAGATCAGCCGGACTATGTAGAACATTTTCTTTCCAATAAAATACAAAATCAGACGAGGAATATCATCTATGCATTACAGTGATAATCACAAGAGAATGATGCCATGACAAATTTTAAAAGACACATCTTTTACAAACAAATCCAAACCAAATCTATCAATCTATGGTCTAATTTTTTCTACCGTCTGTTTGTATGGACCTGTCAAACAGACGGTAGAAAAAATTAGATGGAAACTCAAAATCCAAACTTCACAGTGCTTTTTAAAACACATTGACAACTCGCTCAACTCCATCCGCCCTCTATAGGAAAAGTAAATAACCGAGTACTCTATCTATTTATTTGAGGGAAACTCAAAACCTCCTCAAATACGCAGCAGCCTGACACATTCTCCGTAGTGAATCCCCAACGTTTTTATTCCCCAACATTCTTTCAAGTTCAGCCTAATAAGGGAGAGATCAGGCAATCTTTTGAGATATACACACCGACTGAGGAGAAGAAATTTAAGATGTTTGGGCTTCTGCGATCAGAAATATATTACATTAGATATAAATTACCTTATGACGGGATTTTGCGTCCCATGTTCTTCGAATAACGGATGGGAATTTTGTGGTGCCACTTAGATCTAGAGCAACAAGACGTTCCATATTCCAGTTGGATTTCACACGAGTAACTGGACATGAAATCCATTTAAACCATCATAAATATGAAGAAAAGGGGTCCTAGCCAAACTAATCGCAGCTTCATTATTGGCTCAAACTCCCAATCCTCATCTAGTTTGAAAATGTCAAGAGACATTATACCATAAGCAAAATCCGGGCAGCTTATTTCTAAGCTTTGATAATGGTCAAATTGGCATTCCGCTGGGCTTTCCATTATTCGCATATGTTTTTTGTTTGTTTTGTTTTATAATTTTATGTTGCAGCTGAACTAACACTCTGAATGCTAAGACAGAATTCAACTCTGAGCGAAATTTTTAATTAAGAAAACCTTCAGAAGAAGCCCATGCTTCAAGCTAGAAAACTATAAAAAAATTAGAAGACAGAATTTAACAGACAGAAATTTCTCTTACAATCAGTTAACCAAGGGCATGAAAAATGAGGGAGAGTAAGGGCCACAAGCCTGGAGATCCCTGCCTCTTTCTCTTTTTTTGAGCCTTTGTGGTTTCCCTTTTTCGGCGACACCTACCATGAAAAACACGAGTTAGATCAAATGTCATGTAAACTTAAAAATAAGTGCTAATAAAAATGTATGTATAATTCCTGATATGCAACAGGCACCTGGCCTTCTTCAAAAGCAAACTATCACTGTCACTGGGATTTTAGTAAAACCAGCATGACTCTGCCTTCAAAATTGGCATTGGAACAGAGCTTCACAATCCACAGGATGATATTGAGTGTGTCGAATGTCCTTGCATGTAGAGACAGAAGATGAGACAAGACCATGCAAAAGAGGCAATTTAACCATGAGATCTGCATGAAATATAAAAACTGGCAGTGATGCTAGTAATCATATGTCGATGATAAACCACCTGCATATGATCACACAGAGTTGCAGTAAAACACATTGAGGAGAGAATCAAAGAAAACCTTTTAAGAGAACCTCAGATTCGTAGAAAGAAATGAAATGATAAAAATCAGTGTGAATAAGTTACTCCAAAGATAATCTGATTAACATGGTCTCGATTTGTACTAAAATGAAAGGATCATATATGTGTAGCGAGTGATTTAGCAAATAAATTTCATATGAAAACCGAACAAAACCAAAACCAAAAATACAGAGCATAATCCACTTTAAGAGAAAATACAGAGCTATGATGTAATCTCCTGGCAGCCCCTAAACTTGAAGAGGGCGTGAAAGATGACACTGAGGAATGAGGAGCATTGCATCTACCATTGTGTCACGGCCTTTTCGAAGAGGTGCTCCGGCGGGTAAATCGCCCTCTATGCCTCGGAGGGATTCGAACCGGCGACATTGACGTTGGGGTTTAAAGAATCTGTTGCTAATGCTTTTCGTTGGGCGACGACGGCAACTCACGGAGCATGTTTGAAATAGCAGAGAAATTGGTGATGGCGTCGGAATTTGTAAGCGGCAGTGTCGTATGTGGTAGCGGCTTCTTCTTCGCCGTTGAAGGTTCCCAGCCAAATCCACTGCTGTCTCTCCTAAATCTGCACAATAGCTGCCTAATTTCGGACTTAAGCTCACGATTCGATGCGATCTCTGAAACAGACGCATAAACCCCCAAAGTAAATCAAATGGCTCTGCAACAAATTAAATCCTACAGAGTCGAACACAGAATGCAAAAACCAAAGATTAACAATTCCACCTGCACAATTAATATATCCCCTACACAAGCATTAAGTCCATTGCCGCGTATGGCTGGATTACTCACAACTCATCCGCGTGCTCCATCTCTGTGACAAAATAATGTTTAATCACAACTTACCCCTACATCATTAACTAAAACAAAGCTTTCCCCATAAAACAGAGCAAGAAGGAAAACCCCAAATTTCATTCATATACACAATGAATATATTAACAGACCTTGAGCGGGGACGACGCATGAGCCTCAGACATTGTCTATTCACGGGCTTTGAGAAACCTCGACGATTTTTGCAGGGGAATAGGACGTATACTCACAAGGCCGCACCCGAACTCTGAGTCCCACTATGGTGTATTTACATGTCGAACCCCTGTAGCCAGATTTAATGGAGACTATGCTTCGGTCTGTGTTTTAATGGCGACTCCTGTGGATCTTCGAAAACAGGAGGATCTTCAAAACTTGTTGCTGTGCACCCTCCTCCGCCCATTTATAACATATAATAGCTTTTCACAACGGCTCAAATTCCATGCTCCAGCTGTCCACACCAGTCTGATTGTTTTTTTAACCGTTTGGAGCGTAGGGAGAAAATTAAGGTATAACATCGAATCAAAAGGAATGTTTTATTCGGAGCACCCTTTTCTATTTGCTTTTTAAAAAGAGAACATTTAAAATACCGAATAGCTTTTCGTCAACAGCTCAATTTCCGAGTTGGTACCGTTTAAATGCAGCTTTTATACATTATAAAAGGACCATTAAAATTAGGACATTATTTTTTTAAGTGGAAGAGTATTGGCATATTTCAAAAACTATATATTATAACGCCCAAACGACAACGCTCACGACGGCGGCGGCGAATTGACGCCACAAACAATCAACTCGAAAATGCGACAATTTTTTTTTTTTTTTTTAAATTTCCAGGGTGAGTCCGCATACAGGCTTGAAAACTACAACAGTCACGGTAATGCTTCGAGGTCAAAGATGTTTAATTTTATCTCATTCGGCGTTTCACAAAAGATAAGAAGGGTCGTCTTTCGAGTTAATTAGACTAATGTTGGACTAGTCTAAGGTCGATAATATCGTGATAACAATATTTCTGAATGTTAACCCTAGAGTATGATATAATTTATTTTGAAGTGAATACACTAACCACTCAATTTTTATTTTTACTTTATTATTCAGTTATATTACGTTATTTCATAATTTAATACATTATAATATATATTTACAGAATTACACATTACGATATATATACTTTGGCACTAATCTATTTTATTGCATTGTATGATCTTATATGTTTAGATATACATATTACCTTATTTATATCTAGTATGATTATTATATGGAAATTTTATTACATATCATACCACTATTATCTTATATAGTATTTAATACTTAGCTACCTAACTAGTTATCCCCATTTTCATTAACTTGTAAAGTAAAGTATTTCAAACTTATGTCTAAACATTATGGATGGGGCGGTGGGTGTCTACGCACATAGAGCACAAACACTCAATGCTCGGCAAAAGGGAAATAATTATTGTAACCCATCAATCAACATTCTCAAGGTGAAGTCAAAGATAAAAACCAGACCCGATCTTAGTTGCCAAAAAGAATATAGTTTTGGAATCGTTCTCAGGGCCATAGGCCTAATAGGCTAAAACGAACAACGAGGGTAATAACAAAGTTCCATCATGTAATCAAAAAGGTTTAAAGGGTGAAAATCTTATATTCAACCCACAACCATTATATCTTAGGTAATAAGTGACTTCATAGCTAAAAGGATGAGTGGAAAATGACGATAAGAATGTCCGGAATAGGCATTGTCTAACAGCCTACCTACTGAACATAACCAGGGCCGGAATAGCGAAAAGCCTCATTAATACCCAAGTTGAGTAGGCAATCTAGTACTCTAAACACATCCTTGCAATTTTCATAATACCTTAGATTTATAACCCTCCCATTCTAGAGGAACATAGCCATGAATCTAGACTTGGTTGAAATTTTCCGACGTCAACTCACTTCCTAATATCATAAACGATGTATACAAAGGAAAAGGTCTCTCAACTCTCCTTAATTTACATCTCATCACTAAGTTTATGGTAACCTATGCAGAGATTAAACACATAATATACCATTGAAGATAGATATCCTCCAATAACGAACTTCTATAACGATGTAATTACAATTATTACGCTCGACACATAAACAAACTATTCCATAGCTTCTTTTCCCTTTTGACAACAAAATATATTCACGACCTTCCATCACAATCATTCTAAATTTGCAATGAAAGGTCACTCATCAAGAAGGAAGTACAAAACAAGTTTGACTAAATTAAGGAACTTCATGTTACCTTAAGCAGTTGATGAAAACCTTAACTTTCACGAACCGTGAAAGATATTACCTTACTCCATCAAGGCATTATGTCTATACATAATTAAATCGATCACACAAGGAATCATCAACATACCATATCTTAACACCATAAAGGTCATTAATTTTATCAAATTTTACTCATAGAAAGAGTAGAATCAAATGGGGTTCTATCAATAATTTATGCCCTTCTATCAACCCAGGACATATTTTCGGCCCAAAACTTCCTTCTTAACAAGCATATATATTGAACTTCTAATTCCCAAATGCCCTAATAATTTGCACAATACACGAAGTGCATAATCACGCTCATCATAAAAAATAAAAATTTAACTGTATATTTTCCTCCAGGGCAATAACATAATAGGAGCCCAATACTAGTCAAAGCTGCAACGTTCTAGGGGCGATTACATACCCAGGTTCACAAAAGAAACAACGACATTTTTGCAGAAGGAAGTAACTTTAAAATTATATATATATATATATATATATATATATATATTTCATATGATCAATCGAAGCATACACTGAGAACCTTTGTTTGTTTTATAAATAAATGGGTTTGATCACGTCAACAAGAACAACCAACAGAGGCAAAACCAGAAGTAACAAACTGTTAACCATATACTGAACACAAATCCACAAAATCACCGATTTAAACCAATTTCTAGAAGGAAAAAGTTTCATTTCAAGAGGTTTATTAGATACTAGCATATTATGTATATGGTTAGTCTATCTTGCTGTTTAACACATCCACCGAGTCATGAACATCCGGTAGGGATCTGACCCACATGCGCTTCTACTTTATCCTCTGCTTCACTGGTCTTTTCTTGCAATATACCACACCAGGATTCCCTTTTGAAGGCACGAATAGAAGAATGCAATAGGTGGCTGTCCAAACACTAGATTGCTTCAATGCAGCTACTTTGGGGGGGGGGGTGAGAGTCGAACTACTTACCACTCAGTCTGAGAGCACTTGCGCTAGAAAGCTAAACACCGACCATGGTTTGAAGCTCGGACACAAGACATAATGATTACATCGCTCCTGGTTCTGAAAGGCATCTACCGTATTGATACACAATCCTTTTCCTTCATCAGATTTGGGGACAACATCAAACTCTCGGTGCAAACATTACAGCTGTAGCTTGTAAGGTGTGATAATTCCAACAGCACCCTTTATGCCTGCCAACATAGTGACTCGTTGAAGATGCTCATATAATTGCAAAGCAAAATGTGCTTCATGAATATTCTGATATGAAACAGATCCACACCTATGGGATTCTCTCCCATGAGTTACATCGTAAAACAAGTAAGATCTCAATAGAGAATCTCTGTAATAAATTTCATCAGGTCTGCTGGTAATACTCTCACTGTCACATAACCGATTTTGGAGATACAAACCCAGTGCATGCTCTGGATCTGAAGAATATCCTGCTACCTTCATCTCCCAAGACATTTTCTCCAACATTGCATACATCTCCTGTGCCCGTGGGTGTGATCTATCACCATGAAGGAGGATCCCGAATTTGAGGATGCAGAGATACAGAACAAATAACATCACAGTTGGACGAGCACAACCCAAACATTGAAAACTCGCACTGAGCCATGGAAAGCTTGAGCATAGCAACAAAGTGTATCTATAGCAGATCAAACTGGGGAAAAGACCGAGTGTAATGCCCTGCAAACGAGCAGGCGACGGTGATGAAGAACATGCTATCACTAGCATACGACCAAAACGTGACATTTTTTTTTTTTTAAAGTATTTGTACCTGCCCTTGACGGACATCAAAGGTTTTATACTTTACATTTGAGGTATTATAATTGTAACCCAAAAGGCATCTTATTAACTTAATCATAATTCATTTTGCAATTTAAACGAAACCATGTTTCGAGTTGTTTTCACATGGCTCCGAGAGTTTAGTTTATATGTATATATCGCCCATCAAGGTTAATTAGATGGTCGGTTCTTATTTTAAAGGTAACATGTTAAATATCTATATCTTGATCATAGCGCCTATACAGGAACGTTAAGTTGCGAAGAACATAAGGGATACAAACAAGGTCATACCATGGTGTGCGTAAGTAACCACTTTCCGCCATGAGTAAGTATGATCGCCAGGCATAATCTCACTTATGTCGAGCCCGTTGAAAAAAATGGAGTCATAGTGAGACCAACATCATGCCTCATCCACGTCGTCAAGGACACGTTTAATAAGTAAGCGGCCATACCAAGGATTTTCCACGTGGCCCATGTCACTACGTGAAACACATAATACTATTAGCTATTCCGCCACCAAAATTAAGTGTCTGTACATATTGACTTATCCAAAATTAAGGGTTTTGCACACAGGATTTGTTATATAATGTGCATGCAATATTATGGCAAAGGGCTAGCTAAGTGCTACATGCAAATGGACATTGGTTAATGGGGTGTTGACCCTTGATATTACTTTTCTATGATTATTCCCAAAATGACTCAACTCACGCACTATCCAACAACTCGCACTCATTTGATTTAGAAGATTTGAACTTTGGATTGATCATTAAACGGTTCATGCTGACCCATCAACTACTTTATTGTTGCGTGGAGACACAATAAAATATTTAGGTTGGAAAGAAAACTGATTGGGGTGGTTGGCTCAACCAACACCTGTAAAGAAAAGGAAAACATTAAAAATCTATCCCCCTTGCGTGCCGCTCCAGGTCGCTTCTATCATTTAATGATTTAGATTTGCAAATCTCCTCCTCTTGGTCTGTTCTACCAGCCGTTCTGCCCCGGGCCGCGTGAAAAGGATGGGAGATAAAAAAGAAACAAGTTACAGGAAATGCAGCGGCGTTTTACCTTTCTTCGACCCCCCCTGGCCGCGTGAACTTCCATGGGGACTGTAGATGGAGTTACGGCGAGAGGTGGGATGTTCAGGCCGCGCCAATAACCACTGTCCCTTCTTTATCTTTTTTTTTAAATTTCTGAGCGTTTTAAACCTGCGGATTGTCCATTTATGTTGTTATCTGTATAGTATTGAATCCGGCTACAGTTTTTGGGATCCTCCTTTATGGTATTTTATCAAATGCGATTGAGAAAACAGTGAAGGGCGTTTTTTTAAAGAAAAGACAGCGACCTGTCCGACTAGGTTGCCAACTGTTCAGTATCGAATGCAACTTCCAATCGATTGCGGACAGAGAAGAAGGTGAAGGCGACCTGAACCAGTGTTTCACCATGGTTTCTACTACTGCAAAACATGCTCAGTCACGGTTTAGGTGAGGATCTCACAGAGATGGATCCATTTCATATCAGAATATTCATGAAGTCCGATTGGTTTTTGTGTCAAATGTGCAGGGTGTTGCTATAAATTCTGGATATGCCATCTGTCAACTATGGACCTCTTATACCAACAACTATTGCTTGTCTATTGCAACACTCTTAAATAGATGACCACAAAACTCACTTTTGCAAGCATTGCAACAATCTAAATATTCTCTGTGACGATCGAATGCTTTGTGTATCAAGTTGTCTATCGGGCATATCTACTCAAACGTATCATCATTTTTTTATATTAGCAGTTATTCTCTTAGACACGATTTAAGGGTGATTGACTGGTCTTGATTTTGAGACTAACTTTACATTTGTTTGGGTAGTTGTGAGGCCTGCCATGCAGCTTGATATTTGTGAAGCTAAGACCACTCGCAGTGTCCTAATCTGTAAAAAAAAACGTTTAAAATATTTGTATGAAATATCAAGCGGATTTGATCTCCTTTTACAATTTGCAAATATATTTACAATGGTTTCTTAAATGAAGAAGCATAATAGAGCTAGAGCCTAGATGATTTCATGGTTATATTGAAGGCTATTTAAAACTAAGTCCTTTCTTCAATAATACAAGAAGGGGAAATACACTAACATTCCACTTTTCAATACATCTCCTTTTAAACAACAAAATGAGATCTAACATGTATATTCTTTTGTAATTTCTTTCCAACATTCCACAAAAGAATTCAACAACATTTCCAATAAATTTTAGAGTAAGAAATACTATCATTTCAATGCAACTTTTCCTTCAAATCTTTTTACAACATATCCTACTTCATGTGGAAACAAATTTGCAATAATGGAAGCTAAAGAAAGCAAACAATATTACATTTTTCCTCCACTCAAGGTGGGTAAATACATGATGTTTTTACATTGTCAACAACAAGGTTCTTGTGCTCCAAGGTGTTCTTCATCCATGCTCCAAGTTCCAAGTATTTCAAATCACAACCAAGATAGGGGGAGAGGCAACACTCTCCTCCCAACCAAAACTCAATGGAGAAGAGAAGCAATCTCCTCCATTGACCCCCAAGCCCCAAACACAACACAATGAAGGGTGGTCTCCAACTCAAGGCAACAATACTTGCTTCCACAATACAATTTCTTCACAACATTCAAAGCTAAAATAGAAGAAACAAAGAGACACACAAATAACACCAAACATTTCACAACAAGGCTTTCATCCAAGCCAACAAGAGAAGGAACTATGGGAAAGTTTTCCTTATGCCTCCCAATTGAGATGAGATGCCCATCCAAACCCTCCACAATAAAACTCAAGCCCCTATGACTCTTATGCCTCCCTCAAGTACCCCTTTTTCCTCCCATACTCTTATGCCTCCCTCCTCTTATGGCTCCCTCAAGGACAAGGTAAGAATGTGAACATTCTTACCCAAGATGGGCATCCCTCTCAAACTCCCTCCACAATTTCCTATTCTACTCTTATGCCTCCCTCATGAGTTTTCCCATAGACCTCTCCTACACTACACATTAAGCATTCCATCCATTTTTCACAATACACAAAAGTAAACATACATTATTCACAAATTTAGCATAGAAGCAACAACAATATGAAAGCAAAAAGAGAAGGTTTCCTACCTCTCCATTGGAGAAGCCTAAACCAAGAAGCTTTGTCCAAGCTCCCTCCAAAACAATCCAAGCATGCAAGTCCAAGCTCCTTCTTTTCTCTTTCTCCCAATTCTTTCCTCTCCCAAAAAGAAATAAAAGAAAAGAACTCCTCAACAAAAACCTCCAACCCCCTCAACAAGAGAGGAAATTTCCATAAATAGACAAAAGGGAAGAGTGAGGGTGATGTGGCTCCTTGTAGGATGCCACATCACACATCCTCAAGACCACCTCCCTTTAGTCAACTCAAATCCCAAAACACCATAAATGGGTGGTTGGGTTGAATGACATCTCTTTTCCACATCCATCCCTTCCCATGTGTCTTAAGGCACAATTAAATGCAAAAAGAAGACAAGTGCACTCCAAAGTCACATTTCCCTTCCCAAAACAATAAATAATCCCCTTTTTGGATTCCCAACCCATAGATATGGTTGGTAAGGGGTTTTGGGAAGTGTGGGACAAGTTCAACTTGTCCCACAAGTCCCCCAAAATTGCCCTAAATCTAAAATTCGAGATTCAAAGGATTTGGAGTGGTCAACACTCAAAACCAAACATTCAATACATGAGGAAACACAAGGCTCAAGGAGCCAACCATCAAAATTAATTACTCCCACTAGACTTCCCTCCAAAACTTAAAAAAATTAAAACAAGATGTTACATTAATCTAAACATACTTAGCAAAAGTAATTTAAAAAAATATCACAAATGAAATCACCTACTAAAGTAAGTTAAAACAAGTAATTAAAATTCTTACCCCCTTGGTCACATTAGAAAATTCCCCCTCATGGAAATTTTTCTTAACACATAAAAGAACAAAGGTAACACAATACAATTTACTAGTTGCCTTGACGACCAAATGTTGTAACCACCCGACATCCTATTGTGTTTGGTTCCCAATCCCCCTCATGGTTGTGATCATGTTGTGTTTCCTGCAAAATACAAAATACCTCCTTCGGCCTTGCGGCCATGTCAAAATATCCAAAATAACCATATGCATGAAATTTATTAACATCTATACGTAATTCAATCAATCATTATTTCTAGGTCTAAATCACAACTTAATTATGCATTTCATCATTATCTAAAATTATAGTAATGTAAATTCAACAACTACATTCTACTTATCATGGCGAAGAAATCCAATGTTAGAACACATGCAATATATCCATATAAAAATAATATCGGTATCCAATAGTCTGTCCATGAGTCAGTGTAGATCATACTGAAAGCAAAATCCAATCATAACCCAAATGCATCTAGTCACAAAACATCATGCTAATCAACGTGAGTCTAAGTCATGTCCATATCCAAAAGTCTGCATAACTCAAAATGATAATCAACTAAGTGTCACAGGGAAGTGGGCATTACACAAAGAGCCATTGAAACACAAAATAGAGCTCCAAAATATTGCCCAGCTCGAAAGCACAGAACAGAGCTCTAATAGCAGTGTCAATGATGCCCAAAGCTTAAAAACAGAGAAGAAAAAGCAAGATGCATGGCGACCAACAGACCTGGGAGTACAAGCTCGAAGAAATCTCCTACAACAAAGGCAGGTAAGAGATTTGCACAGAAAAACCACGACTTGCAAATGCTACAGAGCTCCCAGCATGCGGCTTCATCTAAAACCACCATATCTAACCCATGGCTAGGTGCTGGAAAACTTCCGGTCAGTATTAGAAACAGTAGTGAACGCAATCTCAGCCTCACTTGCAAAACTTGCCTCAAGATTTGATCGAGCTTCTTCCATGTTAGATTCGCCACCTGGACAGAAGTGACTTTCCAAAATGAAAAGGCAAGATAGCTCGACTAAAAATTTATCTCGTTTTTCACTGATCGCAAGATCTTGCAAAATGAACATCATGATTGTGGTGCGTGTAACTAGAACATCAAGTTTTTACCAACGGTTCCTTGGGATCACCTTAATTTCACGCTTTCTCTCCCTAGAGGCCATTAATTTTATCGAGGTAAGTTTACCTCTCGACCACCATGTAAAATCTATATACCAAACAAAAACTTCCTCACGGCACTTTCCAAGGAGAATTTCAGTTAAAGCTTTCCATTTTAAGTTGAAAACAACATGATTTTGGAGACCCACACCCACCCTTGCAACGTCAGGTGACAGACCTTCATTTCACCATCAATGAATCCACTGTCCAGAACACGCCAAGGAGGAGCAGGTCAAAATGAGGTGACAGGGTATAAATTATGGTAGGTTGGTGACAGTTAGTATGTTTGAAAAATGAAGATAGTTGGTGGAGGCGCCCAACCACACACCACTTGCAAAAAAAAACAAAACAACACCCTCCCACGGAACAACTTCTCCTTCACGCCAGGCAGGCCGCAGAAAAGGAACCTCATGCCCAGCGTGGCATTACAGTTATATGGCTCGGCCCAAGTAGGGATATGTATGGATCTCAAAGTGTGACCAACGTTCCACATGAGCACCTTAACATGACACAACGCCACCTATTCACCAAGTGGTACCCTCCACATACCACCTCCCATGAATATAGAACACCGAAGAACCAATCATGGGGCAGAAAATAAGTTATTGTGTGGCCAAGCCACCACGTGGAGGACATAAAAGAAAGAAAGAAAAAAAAAAAAGGGGGCTGGAAAGTCATGGTTGGGGGTGGGTGGCTCCAGCCACCTGCCGCAATGAAATAACTCCTTTTGACGTGTAATCTATCTAAATCGCCGCATCTCTTCACCAGAATCCTCTTTATTTTGCAAATCAAATATCTTACAAGGTCGGCTCTTTGTTTCTATATCTCTGATCGCGCAATCGCATGCAATCTATATGGTGGTTAAAGATAAAACCACGAGACTAGAGGAAGGCATGAGGTCTGTTTGAATCGGCCACACAGCCGCGTAAGCAACAAAAGGAGGTGTAGAGAGGTGCTACAGGCGAGGGGGGACACTGACTGTCGCAGGCCAAGCAGAACAAGCCCCATTCTCTCTTTTTTTTTCCCAGCGCTTAAGACAAGCAGGTTGTCCAACTATGGTGTTAACTGTTCAAGCATTGATGCATCGAATGCGTCTAAAAAAAAAGGATAGGTCGGGGGTCCACAATGCGGCCTTCAATAAGGAATCTGCCAGAAATGCTCGTGGAGGAGAGGCTCTCGAGAGGTGGATCCATTTCATATCAGAATATTCATGAAGCCCAATTTACTTTGCAATAAGATGGATGCCTCATTCGAGGAGGTGGGTCGATTCAAACCGAAACAAAATACGAAGCACGCTAGTCTTATTACACGAGATCGAATAGAGAAATAACATTTCTTTAATTGTTTTATATTATAAGAATGTATGAGTTCAGATATATTTTAACACCGTTTGCTTTGCACTGTGGAGACCAGTGCAAACGTAGGTTTAATTTTCGAAATGTTATGGCCATGTTATGAACTTGTTTTAAATATATATATATACTTATTAGTGTACTTTGTTAATATATATAAGAATATAATCAGTATATTGGTATACTACAATTTACTAATAGTAATTCCATTAAGTTTAATAATACTTTAATATGAATTATATTTAAAATATCAGTTTTCCTTATTATTGAAATATGGGTAATGAGCTAAATAAGCTTAGAACTTTTACAATAAAATTTCTTTCTACATATTTTAATAGGAGCATTTGTATGGGATTTCAAATAGGTTTGATTTCCTTTCACTTACTAATTTGCAAATAATTTTACAATGAATTCTTAAATGAAGAAAAACATAAAAAGAGCTAGAGCTTAAAATGCTTCATTGGCATATTAAAAGCCATTTAAAACTTAAGTTTTTCCATCCACTATACAAGAAGAGATAATACTCTATTTTTTCCAACCTTTCCCATATACCACTTTCAAGTAACAAAACAAAAATTTAATATATTTTCTTTTGTAATTTCTTTCCAACATTCCACAAAAACATTTCAACAACATTTCCAATAAGTTTTAGAGTAATAATTACTAACATTTCAATACAAATTTCCTTCAAAATCTTGTTACAACATTTCTACTTCATGTGGAAACAAATTTACAATATTGGAAGTTAAAATACAAAGCAACATTACATTTTTCCTCCACTCAAGGTGGGTAAAGTACATGGTGGTTTCACATTGTCATCAACAAGGTTCCAATGCTCCAATTATCAACAAGGTGGCTCCTCCATAGTTTTCTCGATTCACAACAAGATAAGGGGAGAGGCAACGCTCTCCTCCCAACCAAAATACCCAATGGAGAAGAGAAGCCATCCTCTCCATTGGCCCCCGAGCCCCAACCACATCACAATGGGAGAGAATCCAACTCATGGCAACTACAAGCTTCCACATAACTAAACATAACATTTCACATGCATTCCATATTCCTTCAAAACAAGAGAATCAACAACCACAATAAGAGGGAAAACAATCACAACAACAAGTCACAAGGCTACATATGGGGAGGCCACTTATGCCTCCCAATGGGAATGGGTGCCACCTAAAAGCCTCCAATGTAAAACACAATACCCCTAACAACTCTTATGCCTCCCTCAAGTACCCCTTATCCCTCCATTCACTCTTATGCCTCCCTCAACTCTTATGGCTCCCTCAAAGTAAAACAAGAAGAAAATGCAAGCATTTCTCTTACAAGGTGGGCACCCAACCCAAACTCCCTCCTCAAGAACATGATCTCTTATGCCTCCCTCAATTTAAACTCCCCATAGTCTCCTCCCACTCCCAACTTAGGCATTCTACCCATTCCCAACAAGCATTGCAACAACAAAAATTCAACACAACATATGTACTCATTCATGTAACAAAAAGAAGAAAACATAATACAACAAAGGTGAAGCTCCTACCTTTCCATGGTAGAGCTTGCTCCAAGTATGAAGTCTCAAATCCCTCCAAAGATCAAGCAAGCATCCACAAGCTCTCACAAAATTCTCACAAGTATCAACAAGCTCCAAAAATCCACAACCTCCTTCCAATTCCTCTCCTCTCCAAAATACACAAGACTAAAAATGAAACTTCTAACCCCCAAAACAAACAAGAGGATCAAATAAATAGAGAAAAGAGAGGGAGGGATGATGTGGCTCCAAGTAGGATGCCACCTCCTTTTCCCTCCACTCCACATCATTTGGTCAACATCAAATTCCAATGCACCATTAATAAGTGGTTGAAAGAAAAGCAAGCACCTTACACACTCCAACTAAGCCCACTCCCTCAAAGGACAAAATTAAATTTTGAAAGAAAGTGCAATTAATATTTTACCCTTTTATCCCCCAAAACACCTAAAAGACCCTAAATTTGGCCTTCCAACCCATAGGTACGGTTGGCATGGGGTTTTAAGAGGTGTGGGACAAGTTTGACTTGTCCCACAAGCTTTGAAATTTGGCCTCCAAGGAAAAATTCGAGTTTCCCATGTGGGGTAGAGTGTGCTACACTCAAACTCAACACACATCAATCCACACAAAATTCCAAGTAAATCAAATCCTAATAAATGCACTCTCTTAGGTCACATCTTTTAATTAGTTTAGGACAATTTCAAATTAACTTAATTAACCCACTACAACCCATGGCTAACAAAGGGGTAAACTCCAATCCAAAGAATATGAATAATAACACAAGTAAAATTTCACTTACTAAGAGCAACACATACTAACATAATAAAAAGGGAAAAATTAAAACAAAACAACACATGATCCCTAGGTCACAATTTTCCCTTTACCAGATAATTCTAACACACACACAATTACTTGTTGCCATGGTGACCTTAGCTAGAGTCTTCTCAAATTCCGATGTGGTTAGTCTCCACTCCCCAATTTTGTTGTGAATATAATATACCCGCAGAACAAAAAAATACCTCCTTCGGCTATTGTTGCGCATTAAAACATTCATGCCAAATATACAATATAATCTAAAATAAACAACACCTGATTTACTATCATCTATGCAAGTACGATATCACTTAACACTTTCTAGCACATTTCTATTCCACATTTCATTTATGTCAAAATGATCATCACATTAGTCCAATTATCAAGTTCTACTCACAATGATTAAACATATTACATGTCATAATTAAAGATAAATAACCCTGTCAAAATTATACAAATATCGTCATCGAATGTCCACCAGTAAACCATATGCATCATATAAAGATCGAATCAATAACAGTCCAATGTCTATGATATCTACTAGCATGCTAAAACAAGAAGTCATAATAATCCATAAGTGAAGTAATCAGTCTCGAAAACAACAAAACAAAATGAGGTCGAAGGGAAGTGGGCACTACATAAATAACCAAAAATTGAATTGATTATTTAAATAAAATGTAAGTACAAGGAGTAGGTAAGTTGGTATAGTAATTAAAAATAAATATATTTAAAGGTGATGGTGTAAGAGGTGTTATGATAACTTATGAATCATCCATCAAAACATAAATTTTTAGAGATACTGATAAAAAGGATTATGCCTTGGGTACTAAATGGAATATACTAAGATCCTTGGCATTAAGTTGAATAAATGCACATATACACATAAGCACCTATACACTAAGTGAAAATATTTCAAATAGTTTTAAGATGCATTGTAGAACTTGTATTTTTTGTTTTACTATGTAATTTTTGTGGTCTGGTTATTGGATAATATGTTATAATTTTCCTTTTTAATATATATTCAATGTACTTGAAATATGTTTATGTAGCCAAAACATAAATAAAAATTAAGCTCAACATATTACTGGACACATAAATTGGTAGATTGCATTTCTTAAACATAATGCCAAGGACCTAGAATAATAACATGGATTCGTAGATAGAAATGAAAGCTCATGTTGATCACATTTTAATTTGTAATTACTTAGGCCAATAAAAAATTATTAATAAAACTAACATATTTTTAATTTTATTTTGACCAAAGCTATGAACCAGATAAATAATTTTGATTGCAACTATGAATAGGAGTACAATCAACCAAGATATATCAATCAAGCTCAACAATTATCGAACCATGAGCTGCCACACTTGAACACGCTTCTAGTGAATCACAAGCCGCCACGAATACACTCACCACAAGCGAACCATGAGTAACCACCCTTGAACACACGTCTAACGAATTGTGAGCTGCCATGCATGCACACACCACAAGCGAACCATGAGCCGCAAAGCTCGAACACGCATCTAGCGCCAGTATTTTGATCCAAAAACTACCTCAATGAAAACCATCCTGCCAGTTGCGCCACCTAAGACATTACCACCCTAAATGGGGATCATGCCTTAGTGAGATTTGAACCTAGGTGGAGCCAAAAACAACCATTTGACTTAATCGCTCCACCCAAACCCCATTGAGAAAAAAAAACTAACAATTATTGAACACATTAACTAAGTATGTTTTTTTAATTTTCTTCAAAATTTTGGGGTGTGTATGTCAACATCAAAAATAATATAATATAGTATGCCCATTCATCGTAATATTTTAAGGATGAGAGATGATGTTTTAACTCCGTATATTTTTCATTATTCTAATGTTAAAATACTTAAACAAACATATAATAATATTAACTATATATTTATTGATACATAATTATTATTTTTATGTAAGCTAGGAAAAATACACTACTAACAAGGAAGTAAAATACCAATAATCATACCTCCTCCTTCGCGTTCCATAGCAAACCTCAGAATGGGCTAGGAAACTTGGATTGAGCCCTGATTTTGTGATATGTAGGTGCTTTTCTTCAAGATGGAGCAAGATCTTCCTGCAACAATGATCCTCTTACTTTGCACTAGATGGGAAAAAGGATTATGAAGCTATTTTGGCATTAGGATGAGGCAAAAGGATGTTCTTTGCTCAAAGGATGCAAGAACTTAGATATGACATGTAAGCTTATTCTCCTTTGTTTAGAGGGGAGGGGTAAGGTTGTATTTATAGCCAAGGGAGTGATTAACTTAGATTAATTTAAGTAATCATGGTTTGAAAATGTGGGCAAGATTAGGTGAGTGGTTTGAAAATGTGGGCAAGATTAGATTAGTGGTTTGAAAATGTGGGCAAGATTAGATGAGTGGTTTGAAAATGTGTGCAAGATTAGGTGAGTGGGGGCCATGAAGAATGGGTGAGGATTTGAATTATATTTTTAATTCATGAGTGGAGGATTTTAGGTAAGTGGGGACCACGAAGGGTGGGTGAGGATTTGAATTTGAATTTTTAATTCAATAGTGGAAAAACATGGAGAATAATGACATGTGATGAGGATTGGGTTATTTTTATATTTGATTAATTCAAGTGTATTTTTGTGGGAAATGAGGAAGGGGAATTAATTGATTTAGGATATATGTGAAATTGGGGTGTCTACATTTGCCCCTCTTTGGAAGGGTACTATGAAAGTAGTGTCCTTTCAAAGAAAGTAGACGGTATGGAGGAAGAATTCAATCTACTTTTAAAAAGGTAGATCGAATGTTTGTTGGGGAGAATAGAAAGTGGTGAGTGACGGATGTCATAGTATCCTCCAAGACAAAAATGTCATGAGAAGATGTGATTATGGATAGATGTGGTGATGCCCCCTTGAGAGGACTGACGAGAATGAAATATACGATAGAACTCTCGAAAAGAAAGGAAATGGATTCGGCGGAGAAGAGGATGATAATGGAGTGGAAGAGACTGGAATGACCGCATGACACAAATGGAGAAAGGATTCAATCGACCTTGAATGCTAGGTGTGAGGGTGTGTGGGAAAGAGAAAAGGGAATGGATAGGATTGGGGGTTGATTATGAGAAGAGTAAGGGAGATAGGGGAGGGGAAAAAAAGGAATGAAAGAGGTAGAAATAAGAGAGAGGGATGATAGGGGAAGAAGGGAATGATGAAGGACAAACAAGGAAAAAGAGGAAAATGACAGAGTAGAGGGTGAAGGGATGAAATAGAGAGATGTGTAAAATGAAGGAAGCAACAGAGATAGTAAAGAGGGATATGTGGAAGTGAAATAAATGAGAGAGCGAAGAAAAGCAGGAAATGGGAAAGGATAAATAAGAAAGAGAAAACGAGGTGGGAGTAGGGGGTGAAATGGAGGGAAATGGAAAGAGGACAAAAGAAGAAGTAGAACGGAGAAAAAAAAAACTATGAGGGGTGAGGAAAGTGTGAAAAAGAGGAGAGAAAGGAAGAGAAACAAATACATAATGAACAAAAAGGTAGGGGTGGTAGAGAAAAGGAGAAGTGGTCAGAAGAAACGTGAAAATTAGGGGAGAGGAAAGGAAGATAGAACGAATACAAGGAGAAGATTGAAGGAATCGTGTCATTGTGAGGAAGACCAAGGCCAAGAATATGGAACAGACCGTATGGAGATGCATGTGGAGGGTGGTATGATAAAAAAGATAGGACAATGCTGAACAACCAGGTTATCGATGGGGAAGTAAGGAGGAAACGTGATGGAAAAAGGGGAAGAAGATGATACAAGGGAAGGGAAATAAGACGAGGGGTGGGAGAGAGAAGAGGATAACAAAGAAAATGATGTAGAAGGAAGGGAATACAAAAAGGGGGTAATAAGTGGAAAGGGAATGGTATAAGGAATGTTCAAAGAAGAAAGAGGGGAGGAATGACATCGATTGGAAAAGATGTGGAGATGCATGAAATGAGGATACTAGGATGACGAGAAAATAGGAAAAGGATGTATGATGAAGACAATAAAGATATTGAAGAGGGCAAAGAGGAGATGGAGAGATGGGTAAGAAGCGACAAGAAAGGGTAGGAGTGAGGGAAAAGAATAGGAGAGAAAAGAGAATAGGGGATAGAAGAGGCAATGCCAATGAGGGGACGTTAGGGAAATCCCCTTGACAATGAGTGGTGGGGAAGGGTGAGAGAAAAAATGAAGAAAAGGAGAAAACTAATGAGGACTGGAAAGGGTAATGCCAACAAAGGGACGTTAGGGAAAACCCTTTGACAATGAGTGGTGGGCTTAGAGGAGGGAAGGAATGAAGGGAAACTCTAGAAGGTCCAAGGGAGTGAATGAGGTCGTGCAGAATGAGGATTGATAATTTTAAGGGAAACCCCATTGACAATTATTAGCACAGGAAGAGAAGATGATGATGAAAGAATGATATAGGAGTGTTAACAATAAGGGCGAATGTGTGTGTGGGTAGAAATGTGGGGAGAATTTGAGAAGAGGAAGTGGAAAGAGTGAAGAATATGGGAGGGATGAGTTTAGACTAAGTGGAAGCGAGGAGAGGATGTGGGTGATGAGGATGAATGAGGTGAGGATGAAGAACGAAGACATGAAAATAATGGGAAGAAACGTATGAAGGGTGATGGATCAAGAAGGGGAAAATGGGGAAAAGAATGTGATTGTAGGTGGAAGAGATGAGTTGTATGTTGTAAGATGATATGTGGAGAAAGGATAATAGTAGGAGGAAAAAGTGGGTAATAGGAGATACCAGGTGGAAGAAGCGATCAACAAAGTGAATGAAGAATGAGGCGGGGGAGAAGTTCATGATGACAAGTTAAGTGTAGGGAGGACCCTGACATAAGATTGTCATGTGATGGAAGGGGTTAAGTAAGATTGCCATGTGAGAAAAACTGGAGATGATAAATGGTCAAGCGAGAAGTGGTGTTTATGAGAATCGAAAAGGAGGTGAAAGGATGTGATAATGGGGAATGATGAGAAAAAATGAAGGGTGAAGGGTGTGTAGTGATGGGGAAAGGCAAGGAGATGCATCATCCTTAAGAGGGACTCTTAAGTGAGATCACCATGTCGGGTGAGTGGTTAAGTAAGATTGCCAAGCGGGGAGGGTGATAACTTGGTGGTAAAAAGATGTGATGATGGGGAATGAAGAGGAAATATGGATGGTGAGATTGAGAGTGATGGGTGAGTGTAAGATGACATGTCATGCTTAAGAGAATCTCTTAAGTAAGATCGTCATATTCTTTGGAGAGGTTTCGTAGGGTCACCCAACCGACAGGATGATATGCAAAGAGAAAGACAAAATGATATTGGAGATAGGGGTCGAATGGTAGGGTGAAGAAGATGATCACAATGAGAGGTGGGAGAAGTAAGATGGGGGAAATATGATGGGATGGGGGAAGGCCACGGCGATCAACCTTAAGTGGAAGTCTTAAGTAAGATTGCCATGCGGTTGGAATGGTTAAGTAATATCATCAAGCTGAGGAAGAAGGATGATGTTAGAGTTAGTGGAATAGGGTATGACAAAATGGACTGAAGGGGAACCCTCAAGTGAATTTTCCATACTACGAGCGTGTAAGTAGGATGACCAGGCATAAGGTGGATTTGGGGAAGGATGAGAAAATAGTGAGTGAGGTATTCCTAAGTGGTGTATGATATGAGGTGAGGTGATAATAAGAAAGAAAGGACACAAAGGAGTGTAACATGAATGGATGAAGGAATATATGTAGTGGAGGGCAGAGAGTGTGAGGGAATTCTTAATTGGGATGCCCGCGTGGTGAGAGTAATGATGCGAGAATGAGAAGTAGAAGAGGTAGAGTGGGAAGATATGTTTGGTGGTGATGGTTGTTTGATGAGAGGGCAGGTGGTGAAGAAGCTTCTACAGCAGGAAGATCTTAGGGAGAGGGTAAACCTCCACTGAGGATTCCATATAGAAGGGGTTAGTAAGAGGGGAAATTTATTGATACATAATTATTATTTTTATGTAAGCTAGGAAAATATACTACTAACAAGGAAGTAAAATACCAATAATCATACCTCCTCCTTCGCGTTCCGTAGAAAACCTCAGAATGGGCTAGGAAACTTGGATTGAGCCCTGATTTTGTGATATGTAGGTGCTTTTCTTCAAGACGGAGCAAGATCTTCCTTGCAACAACGATCCTCTTACTTTGCACTAGATGGGAAAAAGGATTATGAAGCTATTTTGGCATTAGGACGAGGCAAAAGGATGTTCTTTGCTCAAAGGATGCAAGAACTTAGATATGGCATGTAAGCTTATTCTCCGTGTGTTTAGAGGGGAGGGGTAAGGTTGTATTTATAGCCTAGAGGGAGTGATTAACTTAGATTAATTTAAGTAATCATGGTTTGAAAATGTGGGCAAGATTAGGTGAGTGGTTTGAAAATGTGGGCAAGATTAGATGAGTGGTTTGAAAATGTGGGCAAGATTAGATGAGTGGTTTGAAAATGTGTGCAAGATTAGGTGAGTGGGGGCCACAAAGAATGGGTGAGGATTTGAATTATATTTTTAATTCATAAGTGGAGGATTTTAGGTGAGTGGGGACCACGAAGGGTGGGTGAGGATTTGAATTTGAATTTTTAATTCAATAGTGGAAAAACATGGAGAATAATGACATGTGATGAGGATTGGGTTATTTTTTATATTTTTGAAATGGATAATTAATCAAATTATATTTGATTAATTCGAAGTGTATTTTTGTGGGAAATGAGGAAGGGGAATTAATTGATTTAGGATAGATGTGAAATTGGGGTGTCTACATTTTAAATGAAGGGTAATATATAAAACCTACCTTGACCTAAATATTATTTGAGAGATTGAGGTGGCCATCACAAAATAAGAAAAAAAACTCACATATTAGGAATATGAGATGGAAAAAGATAAAAAAAAGGTAATAAATGATTTAGGTCTTATTAAAGTAGTTATTACATGGGGACACAATAACATGTCGAGGTGGTAGAGAATTATCTCACCATGTGTGTGGTTGAGATCAGTGTAGAAGTGATAGTTTCTAGCAAACAAGGCCATACAATGCTTGACAAAATTATACCAAACTTAATTACTACATCCACTATAAAAAACTTTAGAGTTGAACCACTAAAAGGATTTTTTTAATAAGAGATTACAAGAATTCCTATCTAGGAAGTTGGAGCTCATACTAGGTATTGTATTGTATTTATTTTTCATGATCCATATAATGTGGTTTTGTTTTTTCATTTTACAATGTATAAAATTTACACCATACATGCATATTCCCCTTCCCATACCATTTCCCTACCTCCAAAATACTCTTCCATGGTGTAGTACCCTAAGAATTGTAAAACCGTAAACCCTAGTAGAGGTCTCCACATTGTGTTTACTGTAAAATAAGTAATTTTAATGAAAAACCTTATGTACACCTCCATACTTATTATACCCCATAATAACAATATCATGCCTCCTCATAAACAATTGAAAATGGACTCATTCCCACTTGTAAAAACTAAAAGGAAAAAATAGAGAAGAGGATGAACACTTTGAATTAACACATTAAATGCATTTACATCCTTCAAAGTGGTGTAGAGATTAAATCATTCCTACTTACAAAAGAAATGTTATAATCCTTTGTGGCCAAATTCATAAAAAAAAAAATTAGATTTTTTTCTCGCGGTTTCTACTCCCGGTTTCTACCTAGCCTACAAACTCATGGTTTCTACATGAGCCCTAGCCCTTCTTTGCATGCAAGCTTTGTGATCCTCAGTAGCTGCTAATCCATGCAAAGATCCAGGTTGGTGCTCCTCGGTCAGAAGACGGTGATGGTGGGGGCACGAATCTGGGGCATGTTTTAGGGGATTCACCCTGGTCGTGGATTGATCTTGCCTTTACTAAGGCTGCGACTGAACCTCTGCCCATGGACGGTGGTACAAACCTAGCCATTTTCAAGCTCCATCTGGGGGCGTTCCTGGGAATATGTTGGGAAATGGCTATCTTAAATCCTTGCTGGAAGGCTCTGTTCGTGGTGGGCTGGAACAGGAGCTTTACCTATTATTCCAATGCTGGATAGAGAGATTAGACACGGATCTCCTGGAACCTCCTTCAAAGATGTTTTAAAAGGCAAGGAATCCTCCATGAAACCTGCAGACATTACCCCATGTATTACATTTGGGGAAGATGTCATTTCATCTGAGATTTACTACAAAGAGCATGCTTTGATTTGTAGATTCGGGGTTTGTGGCCCAACCTTCCTGTTCTTCACGCGTGGATCTCTAAGCATTGGACTCCAACTTTAACTAGTAAGATAGACTTATATCTCGTGTGCTAAAGGCATTTTCATTGTGACTTTCTCTTCAATAGCTGATAAAGACATCATTGCTTCCAAGATCTGGACCTACCAGTCCAAATATTTGGTCATGAAACCTTGCTTTCCATCCTTTAACCCGCACACAGAATTATTCTCATGGAAACCTATTTGGATCAGGTGCCCCATTCACCTCTCCAATTCTGGAGTCATGACTGCCTCGACATCTATTGGAAATACCTTGGGTACTACAATCTATATAGATTATCTAACCATTAATTACACCCATACTACCTATGCCCGGATCTTGGCGGAACTTGACACTGATAAAAATATTCTTGCTACCATAAACCTTAGAGTGCAAAATAGAACTTGGTCACAAACTCTTGATTATGAAGGTCTACCTTTCCGATGCAGAAGGTGTTTTGGATTAGGACACACCTCTATTGCTTGTGGGATGGAAAAACATCAACATGAGAAGTGTAAATGGTGGAAAGATGCACTCTCGGAACACCTGATTTTTTATGCTAAAAAGGATCTTGAATCAAAAGTAGATACCATGGCTGAATCCGATTCTACCCTAGAAACCCCTCTATCTAAAACTCAAATTGTTAGCAGCATGAAAAATGCACAAGTTGTTGAGGGCATCAAGGAAAATAATAAATATATCTCTCGGATGTCAACGAGGCTGCCCCAATTGGCACAAATGTGACTAAGGAAAATACTCCTCCTTTGTCTTCTCCTCCAACCATGGAGGCTCCTTCAAGTGGGTAATGGTCAAAAAAAAAAAGATTCACCCTGAAGGTACACCTAGATGATCTTCTCTGTTAGTGTTCGGTTGGGTTACATTATTGCATTTTTCATGGCCGGATCACAGAGTGTTTCTTTTCCAATGGTGTTGATGTGCCATTGTTGTTTGATCGTTGTACATCAGTTGTCTTTTTGCTGATGTGTTGCTTGGTTGTGGTTTTTTTCTTTGTAGACAGTTTTTTGCAGTTGGTCATTATTGTTCTATCTAGATTCTGATCTCTTTCTTTGTGCTCAATAATCTAATTTTGGCTTCTGAGCCTTAATGTATAAGGGTATAGTCCCTTTCAAAAAACTATTTACCAATAATAAAAAAATCATAAAAATAAACACTCTCCATCAATGTCTCTTTTTTAATGTAGGGTATACAAGTAATACCTTAAGAATAATTAACAATCCATTCAATAATATATACAACTAAAGAGTAATTTATAAGTAATTCTAATTATTGTAATAACTCAATCCAATTATTTAAGGTAGATAAAAACTAAAATGACCCTTCTCATAAAAAATATCATTTTATCAATGTAAGTAAGTGACATTTTAGCATTGAAATCACCTTAAATTCTGATTGAGTATAAATGATCCTCTTAATTATAAAATATGAATTTATGAATTTTTATAATAAAAATGCATAAAATATAATATTAAAAAATTTCAGTCAATAAAACATGTAGAGAACTAATATTCGATTAATATAATTATTCTTTCACAATCTATTGAAATCAATGGCATTAAGTTTCATTATATTTCTCATCTCTCTAGCTAGCTTCCCTTAACCTATTCAAAATGTAATATAAGATCATATAATTATGTTTAAAACAAAATTCTTATCTAAATAATAATTACAATGTATTTTCATGATAAATGTCTAGTGTGTACAATTAAAGTTTTTGACCATGAAAACTAAGCCTTCCATTTAAAAACTTAGCTCTCGGTCATTGTGAATCCTTCCTTCAGCCATCGTATTAACTCAACCAACCCCTTTAGGTATATGTCACCCTCATTGTCGCCAAGAGGAAAGTGCTAACTATTTTTTAAAGATTATTTCATGTGTAGGGGAACAAATCTAGGTTGATTTCATGATCAGACTAATCTTTGAGATGGAAAAGTGTTCTCTAAAGCACTAAATTGATTAATTTTAGCAATATTGGAATATATGGATGTGACGCCCACATTTTACACACACAAATATAACACACATAATAACAGGATAATTTTTTTGGCTTACATTGCTTGATACATAACATCACATAGGATCCAAATAAATAAACTTGACATAACATAGGAAACTTACATAAACATAAACCCACTCATACAATAAGATAACAAAGGTTACAAATCAATTTCTTACTCAATGACGTAAACTAGGACCATGACCCAATTACATTAAGAAACACAAGATAGGCATACTCAACGACATGGCCTTTTCATGGTTTAAATATTCATTACATTTAGGTTTCCATTGTATGACCTTATAGTTTTCAACCTAATTAAACACATAAGGTTTAAAATTTCCTATTTTTCAAACTTCAATTACTTTATTTTGTAGAGCATTATTCTTTAACAGAGAATGTGCGGTTGGTTCCTTTCTCCAATTCCATTAGTTATTCATAGCTCATTTGTTAAATAAATTCATTTTAAACAACTATGAGTCTCCTAATATTAAATTCTTATGTTAAAGGTTTGTTTCTCAAAAATTGTTTAGTTGACTATAATTGTCTAAACAACACATAATATGGGACCCTTCATTCCTTTACAACTAGGCTTCTTATTTTTGTTTAACATTTCACCTATAGTGGTTCCTTTAGAATTTGTTCATTTCTCATATGTAAAAACCTTTGTATAGTTTGATTGTGATTAGCCACCTATATACACACATGCACCTTCCAATATTTGACTTAAGGTTTTTTTTTAGAGAGCCATGTTTACTTGGTTTGGAAAAATACTCATGTTACAAGGAGGAAAAATTCATAGGAAGAAAAAGCAGGGTTACTAGATCAATGGAAAACCTATCCCAAGTTCATTTCATAGAATTGTTTAATATTAGCAATACCCTATTTTCATCTGCCAGTTATTACAACCAACTACATAGGTTAACTAATTAAGTTATATAATTATTGATTCAAAATCCATTGCTCCAATTAGGAATTCATATTTTCACAATTATATTGCGCATGGAAGGGTACATTACACCCATGTTCCCATTATAGATATTTTTCTTTAAATTTAAGTGATGAATTTCACATTTCAAACTACTTTTGTTTCATCATCTTAAGGATTTACTCCTAATAGCAATGGGTTAATTACCTATTTCGACCATAAATTCTACTTCATGAGTGTTTCTATGTTTAATATATTCCTATCTACGCCAAGGTTTTTTATAACTTTTACAATTCCAACTAGAGTGCAATCTCCCTAACTCACAAAACCTTGGCTACAATTTATGGTATTCCATTCTCAAGGCTACATTTTTTAATTTCATTAGCATCGTTGTTTATTCCACATTTATGAAAACAAAGCATGTGATCTTGTATCATATATGGTTTTTCTTTTCGATTTATTAAGTAGTTGTATTTTTCGTGGAGCTCTACTTTATTACATTCATTTTATGATCACATTTGACATTTTAGTTGGTTTTGAAATCACTCAATGGCGTACCATTTTTTTGTAGTGGTCATTCCTTAGTTTAATATTATTTACCCTTTCACTAACTATGTTTACGTGGTTACTTTGGTCTTGTATTATCATCATTTTGGAACAAATGAAATTCCTATAATACTCACTTAACACTAGGGATTAAGACTACAAGGAGTACAACCTCGCACAAGACAACTCATTTCATTTCTCTTACACATGCAAGTATTAAGTGTATGTTGTAAGAGAGATATCCCAAATAACCTTATGCATTACAAAAGCCTCCTAAGGACCTATTTCAATTGTTGGGTAAATACACAAGTAATTCGACACGTAGTCTCCACTCACATAATTTAGATCTCACAAGAGATCAATTGTAGGTACAACCACCAACTATCTTGTAAGGATTTGGCCACCCACTAGGGTACCAAGGGGAATTACACACAAGGGGGTTGACTTATTCATGATAAGGTCAGATTTACAACATCTAGACATGATCTCCTCACTCGTCCCAATATGATAGGTTTCACAACATATATCCACCACCTCATAAAATATCAAGCAAATAGTCCTTAATAAGATGTCTTAGGTGCAAAGCATGAAGATGATTAATGAGATCAGAGTATTTTATTAACATGATCAATTTTTATACCTTGGAAAAGACTCAAATGGGAGGAGGAAGTAAAATAGGAATTATAACTCATTCTTTTATTTTTCGTTATTTTTAATGAGAAAATATTATACCTAACATTGTGGTTGTTAAGGAAATAAACTAATAATTAACATAACAAAATATTAGTTTAATATCTTTATAACATAGGTACAACATTAAGTATAACTTCACATCTAATTCGACACTATAAAATATAGCCACATTGGCATTCTCTTTTCAAAATATATAAAGAACCATTCTTCAAACAAAAGTACAAACATTATTCTATGGTAATACATGTATTGTAAGATGAATATAAATTTACAATGAAAACTCATAAATTACAACATATCACATCCAAAAATTCCTCTTATTCGGAGTACCTACAAGAATGTTGCATTAGTCCTAAGATAGATTATGGAAATCCCTTACACTCAAGCATGAAATAACACATTCACAATTTCAAGAAATTCAAATGAAGGAAGAGAAAGAGAGAGAGATAAGGAGAGAGAGAGAGATATCATTTGGTCACACATTCTCACTTTTACATTCCTTGTTTTTTATTTTTTATTTTTCAATTCTAGAGAGAGTAAGGAAGAGAGAAATTCTAGAACTCATTTTATATTCTATTCACCATATCATATCATATCCTCGGAACAATTTCATGGGAAGGTGAGTTTTTTGGGGTTTGATGAAGAAAATTTTCACCTTATTTTTAAGTGGTGTGGCTTGGTTTTAATGGGACAAGGCTACGAGGCGCGTGATAGGATATTTTTGTTGCGCTGTCTCGCATACACGTAAACAAACTAATAAGGTCACCGATGTGCATCAACGAACCTCATTGACGCGCATCAACGAGGTTCGTTGAGGTGCATCAGCAACCTTGTTGACACATGACATCAAATCTTGTGTCATGCATCTACGACTCCACCCTCTCATTGTGTATAAGTAGTCACGTGGACAAAAAAATCTCCGTGTCACACGTAAACAAACTCTATGTTGCGCATCTACTTCCTCTTACTCTTGTCACGCATCGAAAAACTCTCCTATCGGAGGTCAACAAACTCTCTATCACGCGTCCTGCGCCTCCACCCTCCTCTCGTGCGTGTAGCCTCCACATTCCTATCATGTGTTTACTATACTTGATAATACATATGCCCCCATGTGGTATGAGTGAGCTAGTAGTGTTCTACTTGGTGAATAATCTAGGATTATATAGGGGATAGTTTCAATTGTAATTAGTGTAAAATAACAATGTTAACAATAAGCCGACCCCTAAAAAAATGAGTTAAAATATAAAATTTTAAAGAATATGATGGAAGTTTCTTCCCAAACTTGGAAGCCGTCAACGACCCTCGCTAGAAAATTCACCTTTTCAAATTTTTCAAAAATGAAATATTCGTCATATTACAAATATTCACCACTAAAATTATCCCTGAGAGAGAGTAAGGAAGAAAGAAATTCTAGAACTCCTTATATTTTCTATTCACCATATCATAACCACATACATCGATGTCCATTTTCATTTCTTTTCAAATACATATACATTTTTAACCCATTTACATTTTACATCCAATCAACATTTCATAATTAGTTCCAAATAGAGAGAATGAGAAAAAAGAAAACATTATAATTTTTGAAACCATTAATACAAGAAATTGACTAATTCATACTCTATAAAGTATGAGACAACATTTAAAAATGTTCCACAAAGTTGTTAGAAGTCAAACGAGGCCCTTGGAAAGGTTGGTTGATCTAAAGTTTCAATTTTGTGAAAGCTAGCTGAAACGGTTAAAGTGATTAAACACTATGCCTGAAACATACTTGCTTTAACTTCAAACACAAAGTTCAATTATTACTTCTTACTCACATGTATACATAGAATTCATCGCATCCAATAGAAGGTGATTATGACGATCGGGGCTCAAGACACCAAGGTAAATCTAGGGTTGTTTATTGTAGCAACATCATAATTTTTTCGACAAAAAACAAAGTTCAAGTGGGCCCAAAAACCCATTTAAAAAACCAACCTCTAATATCATTTTCGTTAAACTGAGAGTTGGTTACAATTCTCCTATTCATAGTCTATAGGTAGGTGTAGGTAGTTTTCTATTTTTCCCATTAGAAATGCTAAATGCACACCAAAACTAACCGCATTTTCTTAAGACAAGAATGTTACCAATGTGACGAAAATATTGAATGGATTCAAGGCTTGTCTTGTTAAAGTACCAAAATTTTTTCCTTAGGTTGGTTAATGGCCTTTATGATGTCCTAGGTCAACATGGATCATACAAGAAACTTTAATTTTTTTGGTGTAACTTGGATTGACGCCCCATGCACATGTGGTTTTCGATATCAAACATTCCTATGTTTTAAATATGTATTTGGACATGGTTAAAGTGAAATAAAAAATTCCATTTACATGATAAACTATCAGCCATATTTATTTATTTTAAAAAGGAAAGGAAAAAAGAAATGATTAAGTGCATATTTTACTACAAGAGGAAGGGAGATCCATACTTGTATTCAAAGTTTGCAGGAGGAAAACAACATGAGGATTTTCATTCTGTTTTAGGCTACTAACTTTAATTCACTCACAATTTCCCAATACCCTTTCTATAATTTCATTTGTGTATATCCCGAAATGAGGCATTTCACAGGCTACATTATATGGGGAATCTTAACAAAATTAACTCAAACGTTTCCTCCAGCCTCCACATTTGCATCCATATTTGTCATAAAATTTCTCACTACAACATGTGATAGTAATACTTGCCCCAACCCTATTTCCAAGCTCTTATTTAGACATTTTCAAGGCTTAGTTGAAGGCCACTCGTCCAATCACCAAGAAAATAACCCCCCACAACCTTTATGAGATTTATTGTCATGTTTGTGATAAAATTTGGAGTCTCCTCACATAGTTGGGACGCCAAAATAATTTCAGAAGATTCATCAAATGCGTAGATCTAACAACCATGCAAGGGAATTTTTTTAGAGAAATATGTGGACCGGAAGGAAAGGGAAACTTTCAATGTCTCAAAAAATACACCAACCACTTGAAATAAAAGATAAATAGCAAGAAAATGGATTGGTAGTTAGGAACCACCCTGAGAATGGTGTTGCAAGGTTTTAAATTACATGTAACCAATGTGCAGAGAATCACAAGGGTAAGTGCAACAAGTTGGTGGATAATTAAGTGGACATAAAAACCCAAAATTTACGTACCACACCACGATCATGGAATTTTTTTCATAGGTTTGGTGATTTCCAAACCTAAAACCACAATCACAGTTTTAAAAGCGTGATCGCGGTCCTCTGAGACAAAAAAATAGACCCGCGACTCCTCATTTTCCCCCATTTTCCCCTACGAACCGCGATTTCTCCTAGACCTTTGGCACTTGAGCTTTGAATACCCCCTAAAAATTTCTCCTCGGACTTCTGGATCATGAAATTTTAAACAATGTCACCAAGACGAAGAGGTAAGCCCTCGATTTTGATCAAATTTCTTGCATTTTAGGTTATTTTTGTGATTTTCATGGGAATTTCATTTTTTGTTTATGTATACAATTTTTTTTTTCAGTTGCTCGCAAACTCGTAATCTTGCAAACCATGCAAATATTCCTCAAACCCCTCCAAACATTTCTCAAAGACCTCCTCCAAACGTAAATCCACCTCCTATGGTTCCTTTTATCCCCATGAAACCAACAAGAACACAAGCTGATATCGTTGAAATAATATGACAAAACAAAATTACCATTGAGAACCTTATTCAAACTATAAGACAAAATCATGCCACAAATCCGTCCCACATGACTTTAGCCAACACATTGCAAGCATTGATTGGTGAAGTCTACTCCACAACAGACAAATAGACGGATGAAATACCTTTAGAAGTGATTGTAGGTGGTGGTATACGTATAAATTATCCCATGTGGCTGTAAAACACAAAAAAATTACAAAAGAATGCATTTGTGTATCATTTATTGACCGAGAGCCAATTCCCCATACTTACTTGCAAACGGTTCCCAATCCATTGGTGCGCGATGAGCAAATCAATATTTTTTTGGGACCGATAGTGGATTGTTTTTATTATCCACCATGTAACAACAATGAGGTTCCTCTCTATTTTTGAAGAAATTCTATGGTGAGTGCGTGCTTAATGAGGTCCCAAATTATTTTGACTTTTCTAAGTTTTATGGGCATGGAGATGGCTCTGCACGAGTTGACCTTAACTTCCTCATGCCCCAAAACCTCCATCTGCTTCATTTATCCTTCCTACGGTGAAGGAGGTTGTGAATCTTGACACAATATATGCATTAAGGGAGCACGACAACGTCATTGCTTCATGCTACTTCATTCGGGCGTAGTCCCTTAAGATCCCTAAGACCAAAAAATGTTCAACTTCGATGGGTGACTACTCAGACTCCGTGGAACCTAGAGATGTCTCGTTAGATCCTACACCTCAATGTAGGGACCCTCTACAATATCCTGTCTCGGTTTTTTCCATCTCCAATTTGTGCTCTCGCTGCCCTCTTGTTTGCAAACACGCGAAATAGTGCAGTTTGAGCCAGTGTAAGGTTGTCAAACGCTATATTTTGCATATGGTGGGTCATGGCACCAAATTGACTACGCCAAAACATCTAGGTGGCCAGGTGATCACTAGAGGAGGCATCATTTTGGTGCACAACAAAAACGTTGCTTCCGGGCTACTTCATTTGGTCATAGTCCCTTAAGAGCCTTGAGACCAAAAAACCATTCAAATTTTACGGGTGACTAATCGGACTCCATGGAACCTAGAGACATCTCATCAGATCCTAAACCTCGAGGTAGGGACACTCTACAATAACCTATCTCATTTTTTTCCTTCTCCAATTCATGGTCTCACTTTGCCATATTGTTTGCAAACGTGTGAAATAGTGCGGTTTGAGCCACCGAAAGGCATGTTAAACGTTGTATTTTGAATATGGTGGGTCATGGAACTGAACCGAAGCGTGTCAAAATGTTTAGGTGGCTAGGTAAATGCTAGAGGAGGTGTCATTTTGGTGTGTGAAAATGTTGTTTTATGGGCTACTTCATTCGGTCATAGTCTCTTAAGATCCCTGAGAACAAAAAATCATCCAACTTCAACAGGTGACTAATTAGACTCCATGGTACGTAGAGAGCGTCTTGTAAGATCCTACACCTCTATGTAGGGTTCCTCTATAATATATTGTCTCAGTTTTTCCCATCTCCAATTTATCCTCTCGTTTCCTATTGTTTGAATATGCGTGAAATAGTACGGTTTGAGCCAGTGTAAGACTGTCAAATGCTATATTTTGCAAACGATGGGTTGTGACACCAACTCACTGCGCTAACACGCCGAGGTCATCAGGTGAATGCTAGAGGAGGTATTTTTTTGGTGTATGACAACGTTATTTCTTCTAGGCTACTTCATCGGGCATAGTCCTAAAGAGACTTGAGCCCAAAAAAATTGTTCAACTTGAACGGGTGACTACTCGGACTCCGTGGCATCTAGAGATGTCTCGATGGATCCTACACCTTGATGTAGGGACCATCTACAATATCTTGTCTTGGTTTTTTTGTTTCCAATCGGTGCTCTCGTTGCCCTATTGTTTACAAACATGTGAAATAGTGCGGTTTGAGCCGGTGTAAAGGCTGTGAAACACTATATTTCACAAACACTGTGTCGTGGCACCAAACCGACTACGCCAACACTTCCAGGTGGCCATGTGAATGATAGAGGAGGTGTAATTTTGGTGCATGGAAATTTTGTTGCTTCTGGGCTACTTCATTAGTCTGTAGTCCCTTAAGAGTCTTGAGATCAAAAAACCGTTCAACTTCGACGGGTTATTACTTAGTCTCCGTAGCACCTTAAGACGTCTCGTCGGATCCTACACCTCAACATAGGGACCCTTTACAATAGCATGTCTCAGTTTTTTCCATCCCCAATATTTCCTCTCATTGTTTTATTGTTTGAATACGCACAAAATAGTGCAGTTTAAGCCATTGTAAGGTTGTCTAACACTATATTTTGCAAACGGTGGGTTGTGGCACCAAACTAAATGTGCCAACACGTCTTGGTGGCCAAGTGAACACTAGATGAGGCATTTTTTGGTGGACGACAACGTCGTTGCTTCCGGCTACTTCATTCAGTCATAGTCCCTTAAGAGCCACGACACCAAAACCCTGTTCAACTTTGACGGTGACTACTCGACTCTGTGAAACCTAGAGATGTCTTGTCATGTCCTAGAAATTGATGTAGGGAACCTCTATAATAGCATGTCTCAATTTTTTCATCTCCAATCGGTTCTCTCGCTGCCCTATTGTTTTAATACGCGCGAAATAGTGTAGTTTGAGCCATTGTAAGGCTTTCAAATGCTATATTTTACAAATGGTGGGTCATGGAACCGAAATGACTATGCTAACATGTTTGGGGGCTACGTGAATACTAGAAGAGGTGTCGTTTGGGTGCATGAAAATGTCATTGCTTCCGAGCTACTTCGTTTGGGCATAGTCCCTTAAGAACCCTGAGACCAAAAAACCGTTCAACTTTGACGGATCACTACTCGGACTTTGTGCCACCTAGAGATGTCTCATCAGATCCTACACCTTGATGTAGGGACCCTCTACAATAATGTATCTTAGTTTTTTCCGTCTCCAATCAGTGCTCTCGCTACACTATTATTTGAATACGTAGGAAATAGTGTAATTTGAGCCATTGTAAAGGCGATTAAATACTATATTTTACGAATAGCGGGTCGTCACACCGAACCAATAGCGCCAACATGTCCAGGTGGGAAGGTGAATGCTATAGTAGGCATCATTTCGGTGTGCGAGAACTTTATTGCTTCCACATTACTTCGTTCGGTGTAGTCACTTAAGAGCCACCGAGACCAAAAAACCTGCTCAAACTTCGACGGTGACTACTTGGATTCCGTGGCACCTAGAGACGTCTCATTGGATCCTACACCCTAGCGTAGAGACCCTCTACAACATTATTTCTTGGTTTCTTCATCTCCAATCGGTGCTCTCAATGCCCTATTGTTTGTAAATACGTGAAATAGTGCAGTTTGAGCCAGTGTAAGGATGTCAAATACTATATTTTGCAAACGGTGGGTCATGGCACCAAACCGGCTACTCCAACACATCCGAGTAGCTAGGTGAACACTAGAGGAGGTGTTGTTTTGGTGCGCAACAACGTCGTTGCTTCTAGGCTACTTCGTTCAAGCGTAGTCCCTTAAGAGCCCTGAGACCAAAAAAAAAAAAACCATTCAACTTTGAAGGGTGACTACATTGACTACATGGAACCTAGAGATGTCGACTTGATCCTACACTTCAGCGTATGGACATTGTACAATATCCTGTCTCAATATTTTCTCTCTCAATCTATGCTCTCGCTTACCCTATTGTTTGCAAATGCATAAAATAGTGTAATTTAAGACAGTTTAAGGTGTTAAATGCTATATTTTACAAACGGTGGGTTGTGGCAACAACGGTATTGTGGTAACACGTCGAGGTGGTCAAGTGAATGCTAGAGGAGGCATCTTTTTGGTGTGTGACAATGTCATTGCTTCCAGGTTACTTCGTTCGGGTATAGTCCCTTAAGACCCCTGAGACCAAAAAATCGTTCAACTTCAACGCGTGACTACTCGGACTCTGTGTTACCTAGAGATGTCTCATCGGATCCTACACATCATTGTAGGGACCATCTACAATATCATGTCTTGGTTTTTCCATCTCCAATCGGTGCTCTCGCTTCCCTATTGTTTGCAAACACGTGAAATAGTGCAATTTAAGCTAGTGTAAAGTTGTCAAACTCTATATTTTGTAAATGGTGGGTCGTGGCACCGAATTGGTTATGCCAACACATTGGGGTGGACTGGTGAATGCTAGATGAGGTGTATTTTGGTGCGTGATAACGTCATTACTTCGGATACTTCGTTCGGGGTAGTCCCTTAAGAAACTTAAGACCATAATTTTTTCAACTTCGAAGGGTGACTACTCGGACTTCGTGGAACCTAGAGATGTCTCATCAGATCCTACACCTCACCATAGGGACTCTCTAAAATATGTTGTCTCATTTTTTTACGTCTCCAATCCGTGCTCTCGACTTCCCTATTGTTTACAAACACATGAAATAGCGCGCAGAGCCAGTGTAAGGCTATCAAATGCTATATTTTGCATACGGTGGATTTTGGAACTAAACACACTACACCAACATGTTTGGGTGGCTAGGTGAACACTAGAGGAGGTCTCGTTTTGGTGTGCAAAACATCGTTGCTTCAAGCCACTTAGTTTGGGCATAGTCTCTTAAGAGCCACGAGACTAAAAAATCATTCAACTTCAACGGGTGACTTCTCAAATTCCATGGCAACTAGAGACATCTTGTTAGATCCTACACCTCAAAGCATAGGGACCTTGTATAATATCATATCTCGGTTTATTCCTTCTCCAATCGGTGCTCTCGCTGCTCTATTGTTTGAATACACAGAAATAAGGCATTTTGAGCTAGTGTAAGGTGAAAAATGCTATATTTTGTAAATAGTGAGTCATGGCACCAAACCGACTGTTCCAACACGTCTAGTTGGCCATGTGAATGCTAGAGGAGTCATCATTTTATTGCATGACAACGTCATTGCTTCCAGCTGCTACTTCATTCGGGCATAGTCCCTTAGGATCCCGAGACCAAAAACCATTGAACTTCGATGGGTGACTAATCGAACTCCATGGCCTTGAGATAAGTTTCATTGGATCCTACACCTCAACATAGGGACCCTCTACAATAGCTACTCTCGCTGCCCTATTGTTTGCAAACACGTGAAATTGTGTAGTTTGAGCCGGGGTAAGGTTATCAAACGCTATATTTTGCATACGGTGGGTCATGGAACCGAATCGATTGCGTAAAAATGTGTGGGTGGCCAGGTGAACACTAGAGGAGGCATTGTTTTGGTGTGCAAAAATGTCATTTCTTCTAGGCTACTTTGTTCGGTCATAGTCCCTTAAGATCCATGAGACCAAAAAACCATTCAACTTCGACCGTGACTAATCGGACTCATGGCACACTGAGACGTCTCGTCACATCCTACACCTCGGTGTAGGGATGCTCTACAATATCCTTTCTTGGTTTTTTTCATCTCCAATTGGTGCTCTTGATGCCCTATTGTTTGAATACACGTGAAATAGTGTAATTTGAGCCAGTGTAAGACTATCAAATGCTATATTTCAAAAACGATGGGTCATGGAACCAAATCGACTGCGTCAACACATCTGGGTGGTTAGGTGAATGTTAGAGGAGGCATCGTTTTGGTGCATGATTACGTCGTTGCTTCCAAGCTACTTCGTTCGGGCATAGTCTCTTAAGATCCTTAAGACCAAAAACAATTCAACTTTGATGCGTGACTACTCAGAATCTGTGGCACCTAGAGATGTCTCATTAGATCCTACACCTCAGTGTAGGGACTCTCTACAATAGCCTATCTAGGTTTTTTCCATCTCTAAATTGTACTCTCGCTACCTTATTGTTTGAATAAGTGTGAAATAATGCAATTTGAGCAAGTGTAAGGTTGTCAAACACTATATTTTACAAACGGTGGGTCATGGTACCGGACCGACTACGCCAACATGTCTGGGTGGCTAGGTGAATACTATATGAGGCTTTTTTTGGTGCATGAAAACATCGTTCCTTCTAGGCTACTTCATTCGAGACGTAGTCCCTTAAGAGCCATGAGACCAAAAAAATGTTCAACTTCGACGGGTGACTAATCGGCCTCTGTGGCACATAGAGACATCTCGTTGGACCCTACACCTTAGCATAGGGACCCTCTATAATATCATGTCTCAATTTTTTTATCTTCAATTAGTGATCTTGCTGCCTTATTGTTTGAATACGCATGAAATAGTGCGGTTTAAGCTATTGTAAGGTTGTCAAACACTATATTTTACAATCGGTGAGTCATGGCACTAAACCAACTATGCCAAAACATCCAAGTGGCTAGGTGAATGCTAGAGGAGGCATCATTTTGGTGCATGACAACGTTGTTTCTTCCAAGCTACTTTGTTCGGGCGTAGTCCCTTAAGAGCCATGAGACCAAAAACCGTTCAACTTCGACAGGTGACTACTCAGACTCCGTGGCACCTAGAGACATCTCGTTAGATCCTAAACCTTACGGTAAGGACCCTATACAATATCACGTATCAGTTTTTCCATCTCTAATTGGTGATCTCATTGCCCTATTGTTTGCAAATGTGTGAAATAGTGTAGTTTGAGCTAGTGTAAGGTTGTCAAATGCTATATTTTGTAAATAGTAGGTCGTGGCACCAAACCGACTTTGCCAACACATCCGGATGGCCAAGTGAACGCTAGAGGAGGTGTCATTTTGGTGCAAAAAAATGTCTTTACTTCCAGGCTACTTCATTCGAGTCATAGTTCCTTAAGAGCCTTGAGAAAAAAAAACATTCAACTTCGACGGTGACTAATCGGACTTCGTGGAACCTAGAGACTTCTCGTCAAATCCTACACCTTAGCGTAAGGACCCTCTACAATAGCTTGTCTCATTTTTTCCATCTCCAATCGGTGCTCTCGCTGCCCTATTTTTTGAATACACGCAAAATAGTGAAGTTTGAGCCAGTGTAAGGCTATCAAACACTATATTTTGTAAAACGGTGGGTCATGGGACCAAACCAATTATGCCAACATGATTGGGTGGCTAGGATAACACTAAAGGAGGCATAATTTCGGTGTGTGACAACATTGTTGCTTCCAAGCTACTTATTTTGGGTGTAGTCCCTTAAGAGCCCTAAGACCAAATAAGCTGTTCAACATCGACGGGTGATTACTCGAACTCCGTGGCACCTAGAGACGTCTCATCAGATCGTACACTTTGGAGTAAGGACCCTCTACAATATTTTGTCTTGGTTTTTTTTTGTTTCCAATCGGTGCTCTCGCTGCCCTATTGTTTGTAAATGTGCGAAATAGTGTAGTTTGAGCCAATATAAGGCTATGAAACGCTATATTTTGCAAATGGTGGTTCGTGGCACCAAACCGACTAGACCAACATGTATGCAGTGACCAAGTGAACACTAAAGGTGGTGTCATTTTGGTGCACGACAATATCATTGCTTTTAGGCTACTTCGTTCATCCGTAGTCCCTTAAGAGTCTTGAGACCAAAAAACCGTTTAACTTCGACGGGTGATTACTCGGTCTCCGTGGAACCTAAAGACATCTCATTAGATCCTACACCTTGGTGTAGGGACCCTTGACAATATCTTGTCTCAGTTTTTTCTATCTCTAATCAGTTCTCTTGCTGCTCTATTGTTTGAATACGCACATAATAGTGCAGTTTGAGCCATTGTAAGGCTGTCAAATGCTATATTTTGCAAATGATGGGTCGTGGCACCGAACTGACTGTGCCAACACATCCGGGGTGTGTTGGCTAGATTTTTTGCATAGCTGAAAACCTAGGTAGTCATGAGATAAATTTCCCTCATTTATCGGTGAGGCTCTGTGTAAGATTTGTCGATTAAATTTGTTAGTATCTATTTGTGGGTATTACTTTAACCATATAGCTCATGAACCATAGCTATACAATTTTGCAACAAGTAAGCAGTTGTAAAAGAAAGGAAAAAATATGATGAAGAAGAAAATAGGGAAGAAGAAAATAGGAAAGAAAGAGGGAAGATGTGCAACCCAATCAATAGATTACAGAGTTGATTGCATGCACTAGATAGAACAAATAGATATTATCATACATAATTAGAATCAAAGGGAACTTTCATATCTAGATATATAATAACACAAAGTTTATGAATAGATCTAAGACAGAAATTTAGAAACAAAATGCACCGTTGACATGAAGTTTTCCAAAAATATGCTCCTTTCTATTCCTCTGCTTCAAATAACTATCATGGGTTTCGAGGAAAAAGTCCTGGAACACAAGAATGCTTCTAAAAATTCTACCTTATTACCCCATAGGTTCTTTCTCTACTTATAGAATGTAGAAGGAAAATACAAATGGGAAACTTAAGCTCGAACTAGAATATAAAAAAGAAGTAAGGAGAACATCTAGAAATCATCTTCCTTTAATTCCTCTCTAAGTGACATGCATCGGGAGTTCTAGTCAAAATTATGCACATTTGTCATTTAACTTATAGAATCATTCCACACAACTTAAAGTAATGGTTTTCAAACCAATAACGTTTAATTTTACAATTACATCCGGGAACATACGAATAGAAGAAGAAAAGAGTAGAAGAAATATTTGCCAGTGTAACCCCTACATCTTATTTTTCCTTTGATACTAAATATACTTGTCGAACATGTAATTCAGAAACTTCCCATCTGTTTTAGCCACAAATTCTTTTTCTATCCTAAATTGTATTCAAAAGCCTTCAAGCTAAGCCCAAAATTCTTAATGTCCGACTACAACGTTATCGAACTTGTTAATGGAATCCATTATGAAAGTCCTAACACTCCATCACTCCTCTATTGTACTATAAGAAGATATTCTTTCTAGGAATCAAACACTTTGTTAGTAATGGCCCTTATGAATGAAGAAACATTCTGAATACTTCCTCATTGGTGAAAGCAATGACATTATCTGATAATGATGATTCCATACTCTCGAGCACCCGCATTCTTTTCAGCATGATTCTATGATCTCCAAGTGGAAAGAAATTGTAAACTCAAGTCGTTTCCCCTTTTCAACCAATCCATTGGGCACAATTCGTTCTACACTCAAAAGCTCCCTCGGTATCTTATTTATCTCGACCAAAGTACTTAGGTTACTTTCAACTACGTGTTCGTGTCCATTGTGCTCATCACTAGTTGTTTCAGCTGAACCAATGCATCCTTCATAACCTTTAGATGTCTTTGGCACCTCTCGTGAGTTATCTGAAGCTTGCGAATGATTAGATTCTTCCATTTGTCGATAGATTTAACTTGGTTACCTGCGTCTTCCACTTCTTGCATCAGATGATCACTCACCTACTTATGCACTGAAATTGGCTGAGTGGAAGATTTGGCAACTTTGGTAATAATCTTGCACAACTGAGATACTTGCTTTTGAAGTTCAACATTTTCCATCTTTTCTTTGTCAAGCCTAAGGAATAAAGCATTTATCAATTTCTTCTTGGCTTGCTTCAATCCTTCGGTAGTGGTTTGACCTATCGATACTTTGGTCACTATTATATCCGTTCTTTGTGAGCTCGCCCTTCTTCTTTCCTTCTGCTAGAACTGATACCTCAGCAAACTTCTACCCTGACTCCTCAATAATCAACCTCAAAGTCACCTTAGCAACTTTAGGTCTTCTATCTTTTCCACCCAAACTCAAGAGTAGCTGCAAGTCATGTTCCTCCAAGTTGATCTCCTCTCTAGCATTTGGGCCGAATGTGAATCCAACCACTTTGAGAAATTGCTTCTCAGAGAATGAAAAGTTTTTGAATGTACCACCATCTCATTCTCTGGTTCCTCTCCATCCGAAATTTCTATAGTGTCATGGCTACCATCCTCTATATTGTCCAAAGACAAAGCTCTTTCAAATTCTGCCATCTGCAACTTTAGCGTTTCTTCAGGAAGAGGTGCAGATCAGAGTGGCTGAGGAGAAAACACAAATGTTGTCGAGATTCAATGGAGGAACGACAGTATCCTATTGAGGTGCAAAAGTTGGTGAAGTACTTGATGCTGGAGAAGTCAGAACTAGCACCATAGCCGTAGAAGTGACCTTTTCCCTTGAATGAGACTTCTTGTGCACTTTAAGCTTTTCAGGTCTTCTGCTGCTTTCTCCCTCATGCTTCCTTTTGATGGAATCTCCTGTGTTGAGGTTGCCTATGATTTGATTCATCAAAGCTTCATCAAGGCAATACCCCTTTGTCAGCAACCAGTTCGAAGTGTTGACCAAAACAACGGCAGACCTCTCCTCGATCATGTGGCAGCCACCAATGTTCTCCTGAAGTGTAGCTCTATCCCCTCCCATCTGATGGTATGTGTCAAGTAACATAGGCCCATCGTCTGTAAGATCCACAGGTATCCGTGCTAATCCATAATCAAACACTTGTCACGTTGATAACTTGCTGAAGTCTTTCTTCCTAACTTCATACTTGCTTTTGCACTTCATCCAAAAATCTTCTAACAAAGGCACATGCATGTATTCTTGGGAGATTGTCTTTCTTGCTACCCCATATGGATCGAAGTTCATCTGTGCTGGGAAGAACTCATGCTCATACTCAGAGAACATCTCCGCTTCAATTCCTCTAGCTCTGTGAATGCTCTGGCAGCTGTAATAGCCCACTTGTGATTGGAAAGAAGCCTGTAGACTTGTGTCATTTCAACTGTAGGTCATGCATCTCCACGAGTTGTCTACATAATTCCATGATGACCAATCTATTGCTTAGATATCTAGGAAGTTTGACTGGTTCCCATGAAAAGTTGGTTTCCCTGATGTATGTTAATGATGGGTCATGGCATCAAATCAGGTGTCTTGCTAACACATCTAGGTGGCAGGTGAATGCTAGAGAAGGCATCATTTTGGTGTGCGAGAACGTCATTACTTCCAGGCTACTTCGTTTAAGCATAGCCCCTTAAGATCCCTAAGATAAAAAACCGTTCAACTTCGACGGTGAGAAATTGGACTCTGTGGCACCTAGAGATGTCTTGTTGAATCATACACCTCGGCATATGGACCCTCTATAATATACTCTCTCGGTTTTTTCTATATCCAATCGGTGCTCTTGTTGCCCTATTGTTTGCAAACGTGTGAAATAGTGTAGTTTGAGCCAATGTAAATGTGTCAAACAATATATTTTACAAAAAAGTGGGTCGTGGCACTACACCAAGTGCACCACAAAATCTGGGTGGCCAAGTGAACACTAGAGGAGGCATTGTTTTGGTGCACGATAATGTCGTTTCTTCCAGGCTACTTCGTTCAGGCGTAGCCCCTTAAGAGCCTTGAGATGAAAAAATCGTTCAACATCGACGGGTGACTAATCAGACTCCGTGGCACCTAGAGACATCTTGTTAGATCCTAAACCTTGGTGTAGGGACCCACTACTATAGCATGTCTTAATTTTTTTTTCTGTCTCTAATCAATGCTCTTGCTACCCTATTGTTTGAATACGTAAGAAATAGTGCGTTTGAGCCATTGTAAGGCTGTCAAACATTATAATTTGCAAACGGTGGGTCATGGCACAAAACCAATAGTGCCAAAAAATTTGGGTGGGTAGATGAATGCTAGAGGAGGCACCGTTTTAGTGCATGACAACGCCATTGCTTCCATACTACTTCATTCTAGCGTAGTCACTTGAGAGCCCCGAGACCAAAAATCCGTTCAACTTCGACGGGTGACTACTCAAACTCGGTGGCACCTAGAGAAGTCTCGTCAAATCCTACACCTTAGTGTAGGCACCTCTAAAATAGTCCGTATCATATTTTTCCGTCTCTAATTGGTGCTCTCACTGCCCTATTGTTTGAATACGCTGAAATAATGCGGTTTGAGCTAGTGTAAGGATGTCAAACGCTATATTTTACAAATAGTGGGTCATGGCACAAAACTGGATGTGCCAATACATCTAAGTGGCTAGGGGAATGGTAGAGGAGGTGTCTTTTTGGTGCATGAAAATGGTGTTGCTTCTAAGCTACTTCGTTCGGTGTAGTCCCTTAAGATCCACGAGACAAAAAAATCATTCAACTTCGACGGGTGACTACTCGAATTCATGGCACCTAGAGATATCTCATTAGATCCTACACCTTGGCATAGAGACCCTCTATAATAGCCTATCTTTGGTTATTTCCATCTCCAATCGGTGCTCTTCTTTGCCATATTGTTTGCAAACGTGTAAAATAGTGCGGTTTGAGCGATATACTGATTGTCAAGTGATATATTTTACAAATGGTGGGTCCTAACACCAAACCAACTGCACCAATATGTCTAGATGAAAAGTCAAACTCTAGAGGAGACATCATTTTGGTGTGCGGCAACATCATTACTTTCGGGTTACTTCATTCGAGCGTTGACCCTTAAGAGCCACGAGACCAAAAAATCATTCAACTTTGACGGTGACTACTCGGACAACGTGGCACTTAGAGACATATCATTAGATCCTACACCTTAATGTAGGGACCGTTTACAATAGCCTGTCTCGGTTTTTTCCATCTCCAATTGGTGCTCTTGCTGCCCTATTGTTTGAATATGTGCAAAATAGTGTATTTTGAGACAATGTAAGGCTGTAAAATGCTATATTTTACAAATGGTGGGTTGTGGCACCCAACCGACTATGAAAAAACATTGAGGTGGCTAGGTGAATGTTAGAGGAGGCATCATTTTTATGTGCGACAACATAGTTGCTTCCGAGGATACTTCGTTCGGGCATAGTCCCTTAAGAGCCTAAGACAAAAAAATTGTTCAACTTAGACAGTGACTACTAAGACTCATGTGGCACCTAGAGACATCTTGTAAGATCCTACACCTCAGTGTAGGGACCCTCTACAATATCCTATCTCAGTTTTCTCCATCTCCAATCGGTGCTCTTTCTCTCTTATTGTTTGAATACACACGAAATATTGTAGTTTGAGCCAATATAAGGTTATCAAATACTATATTTTACAAACGGTGGGTTGTGGCATCGAATCAACAATGCTAACACGTCTAGGTGGTCGGGTGAATGCTATAGGAGGCATAATTTTGGTGTGTGAAACGTCATTACTTCCAGGCTACTTCGTTCAAGTGTAGTCCCTTAAGAGCCCCGAAACCTAAAAGCTGTTCAACAACGATGGGTGACTACTCGGACTCTGTGGCACCTAGGTACATCTCGTCGGATCATACACCTCAGCGTAAGGACCCTATATAATTTCATGTCTCAATTTTTACATCTCTAATCGGTGCTCTTTTTGCCCTATTGTTTGCAAACGCACGAAATAGTGCGGTTTGAGCCAATGTAAGGTTTTTAAATGCTATATTTTGCAAACAATGGGTCATAGCACAAAGCCCGATTATGCCAACATGTCCAGTGGCCAAGTTGACACTTTGAAGGAGGTGTCGTTTTGGTGCACAAAAATTTTGTTGCTTCTAGGCTACTATGTTCGGTCATAGTCCCTTAAGAGCCACTGAGAAAAAAATTGTTCAACTTCGATGGGTGACTAATCGGACTCCATGGCACCTAGAGACTTCTTGTCAAAATCCTACACCTCAACATAGGGACCCTCTACAATATCTTGTCTCATTTTTTCCATCTCCAATCGGTGATCTCGCTGCCCTATTGTTTTAATACATGCTAAAAAGGTTGTCAAACGCTATATTTTGCAAACAGTGGATCATGGCATCAAACCCACTATGTCGGCACATCCAGGTGGCTAGGTTAACATTAGAGGAGGTATCTTTTCGGTGTGTGATAATGTTGTTTCTTCAAGCTACTTATCTTGGCGTAGACCCTTAAGATCTGAGACCAAAAAATTGTTCAACTTTGACGGGTGACTACTTGGACTCTGTGGCACCTAGAGACATCTCTTTGGATCCTACACCTCGGTGTAGGGACCCTCTATAATATCTTCTCTTGGTTTTGTGTTTCCAATTGGTGCTCTCGTTGCTCTATTATTTGCAAATCGTGAAATAGTGCGGTTTGAGCATGTGTGAGGATGTGAAATGTTATATCTTGTAAATGGTGGGTCGTGACACCGAACCGACTACACCAACATGTTTGGGTGGCCAGTGAATGTTAGAGGAGGCATAATTTTGGTGGGTGACAATGTCATTGCTTTCGGGCTACTTCATTCGGTCTAGTCCCTTAAGAGCCACGATACCAAAAAAATGTACAACATCGATAGGTGACGACTCGAGACTCCATGGCACCTAGAGACATCTTGTCATATCCTACACCTCGGCGTAGAGACCCTCTATAGTATCCTTTTTTGGTTTTTTCCATCTCAATCGGTGCTCTCGCTTCACTATTATTTGAATACGTATGAAATAGTGCAGCTTGAGCCATTGTAAGGATGTCAAACGTTATATTTTGGAAATGGTGGGTCATGGCACCGAACCGATTGTGCTAACATGTTCCGGTGGCTAGGAAAATGCAAGAGGAGGTTTCATTTCGGTGCATGACAAAGTTGTTTCTTCCAAGCTACTTCGTTAGGGCATAGTCCCTTAAGATCCCTGAGACCAAAAAACTGTTCAACTTCGATGGGTGATTACTCGGACTCCGTGGTACCTAGAGACGTCTCATTAGATCCTAAACCTCGGCATAGGGACCCTCTACAATAGTATGACTTAGTTTTTTCCATTTCCAATCGGTGCCCTCACTACCCTATTATTTGAATACATAATAAATAGTGCATTTGAGCCATTGTAAGGCTATAAAATGCTATATTTTGCAAATGTTGGGTCATGGCACCAAACTGAATACGCCAAAATGTCTAGGCTGAAAGGTGAATGATAGAGGAGGCATCTTTTTAGTGTGCAAAAATGTCATTACTTCGAGACTACTTCATTCGGGTGTAGTCAATTAAGAGTCTGAGACAAAAAAAACCATTCAAAATTCGACGAGTGACTACTCGGACTCCATGGCACCTAGAGACATCTCATTGGATCTTAAACCTCATTGTAAGGACCCTCTACAATATTATGTCTTGGTTTTTTCCATCTCCAATCTCTGCTCTCGATGCCCTATTGTTTGCAAACACGTGAAATAGTGCAATTTAAGCCAGTGTGAGGCTATCAAATGCTATATTTTACAAATGGTGGGTTGTGGCACCAAACTGGCTACACCAACACGTCCAGGTGGCCAGGTGAACACTAGAGGAGGTTTTGTTTTGGTGCACGACAACGTCATTGCTTCCGGGCTACTTCATTCGGGCGTAGTCCCTTAAGAGCCCTGAGACCAAAAATCATTCAAATTTGAAGGGTGACTACTCGAACTCCATGGAAACTATAGATCCTACGTCTCGGCATAGGGACCCTCTAAAATATTCTATCTCAATTTTTTTCATCTCCAATCCGTGCTCTTGTTGTTCTATTGTTTTCAAACGCACGAAATAGTGTAGTTTGAGCCAGTGTAAGGTTGTCAAACACTATATTTTGCAAAAAAGTGGGTCACGGAACCAAACCGACTATGCCCGATAGGTTAGGGTGGTTAGGTGAACACTAAAGGAGGTATCATTTTGGTGTGTGACAATGTCGTTTCTTCTGCGCTACTTCGTTTGGGTGTAGTCCCTTAAGAGCTCTAAGACCAAAAAATTGTTCAACTTCAAAGGGTGACTACTCGAGTCCTTGAAACCTAGAGATGTCTCGTCGGATCCTACAGCTCGGGGTAGGGACCCTCTACAATATTTTGTGTCGGTTTTTTCCGTCTCAATCATGCTCTCGTTGCCCTATTGTTTGTAAATGCAAAATAGTGCAGTTTGAGCCGATGTAAGGTGTCACAAATGCTATATTTTTCATACGGTGGGTCATGGCACCGATCGACTACTATGCCCAACATGTCTTGGTGGCCAGGTGAATGCTAGAGCGAGGCATCCTTTCGGTGCACAACAACATCGTTGCTTCCAGGATAATTCTTTCGGGCATAGTCCCTTAAAAGCCACGAGACCAAAAAACCTTTCAACTTCCTCGGGTGACTACTCGAGACTCCGTTATACCTAGAGCTGTCTCATTGGATCCTACACCTCTGCGTAGGGACCATATACAATATTATGTCTTTGTTTTTTCGTCTCTAATCGGTTCTCTCACCGCCACTATTAATTGCAAACACGTGAAATAATGTAGTTTGAGCCGGTGTAAGGCTATCAAACGCTGTATTTTGCAAACAATGGGTCTGGCATTGAAACTGGATGTGCCACACATCCGGGTGGCTAGGTGAATGCTAGAGAAGGTTTCATTTCGGTGCACGATAGCATTGTTGCTTCCGGGCTACTTCATTTGGGTGTAGTCCCTTAAGAGCCTTGAGACCAAAATATTGTTCAACTTCGACGGTGATTACTCGAGACTCCATGATACCTAGAGACATCTCATTGTATCCTAAACTTTGGCATAGGGACCATCTACAATATCCTATCTCATTTTTTCCGTCTCCAATCGGTGCTCTTGATGCCCTATTAATTGAATACGAGCAAAATAGTGCGGTTTGAGCATGTGTAAGGTTGTCGGATGCTATATTTTACAAGCGATGGGTCATGGACAAAAACCGGACTATGCCAACACATCCAGGTGGACAGTTGAAAGCTAGAGGAAGTGTCTTTTCTAGTCCATGACAATGCCGTTGCTTCTAGGCTACTTCGTTCGGGTGTAGCCCCTTAAGAGCCACGAGACCAAAAAATTGTTCAAACTTCGATGGGTGACTAATCGAGACTCCATGGAACCTAGAGATGTCTCGTCAATACTAGAAATCGGTGTGGGGACCCTCTACAATATCCTATTTTAGTTTTTTTTATCTCCAATCGGTGCTCTCATTGCCCTATTGTTTGCAAACGTGTGAAATAATGCAGTTTAGGCCATTGTAAGGATGTTAAACACTATATTTTGCAAATGGTGGGTCGTCCCACCAAAATGGCTATGTAAACACATCTAGGTGGTTAGGTGAAAACTAGAGGAGGTGTCATTTTAGTGCGCAACAATGCCATTGCTTCGGGATACTTCGTTTGGGTGTAGTCCCTTAAGAGCCTTGAGACCAAAAAATCATTCAACTTCGATGGGTGACTACTCGGACTCCATGACACCTAGAGACGTATCATCATATCATATATCTCAGGGATAGGGACCCTCTACAATAGTATTTCTTGGTTTTTTCTGTGTCCAATCGGTGCTCTCGATGCCCTATTGTTTGAATACGTGTGAAATAGTGCAGTTTGAGCCAGTGTAAGGCTATCAAACGCTATATTTTGTGAACGCTAAGTTGTGGCATCAAATAGACTGCACTAAAACGTTTGGGTGGTCAGGTGAACACTAGAGGAGGTGTTGTTTTGGTACGTGACAACGTTGTTGCTTCCAGGCTACTTCATTCAGTTGTATCCTTGAGACTAAAAATGCATTAAACTTTGACAGGTGACTCTTCAAAGTCAGTGGCACCTAGAGACGTCTCGTTGGATCCTACACCTTAGCGTAGGGACCCTCTACAATATTTTTCTCATTTTTTTCCATCTCCAATTGGTGCTCTCGCTGCCCTATTGTTTGAATACACATGAAATAGTGCATTTTGAGCCATTGTAATCTGTCAAATGCTATATTTTCAAACGGTGTGTCATGGCACAAAATTGACTTTACCAAAATATCTGGGTGGCCAAGTGAGCTAGAGGAGGCATCATTTTGGTACGCAACAATGTCATTGCTTCCAAGCTACTTCGTTCCTTAATAGCCTTGAGACCAAAAAACCATTCAACTTCGATGGGTGACTACTCGGAATCCGTGGCACCTAGAGACGTCTCGTCAGATCCTACACCTCGGCGTAGGGACCCTCTACAATAGTTTGTCTCGATATTTTTGTCTCTAATCGATGCTCTTGCTGCCCTATTGTTTGAATACACACGAAATAATGTAGTTTGAGCCAGTGTAAGGCTGTCAAATGCTATATTTTGCAAATGGTGGGTCGTGGCACCAAACCGAATGCTCCTACATGTCCGGGTGACCAGTGAATGCTATAGGAGATGTTGTTTTGGTGCGAGAACACATTGTTCCTTCCAGTTACAACTCGGTGTAGGGAATCTCTCAATATCTTATCCTGGTTTTTTTTGTCTCCAATTGGTGCTCTCGCTACCCTATTGTTTGCAAATGTGTGAAATAGTGCGGTTTGAGCCGGTTTAAGGCTGTAAAACTTTATATTTTGCAAAATGGTGGGTTGTGGCACCGAACCAGATTTTCCAACATGTCCACCTAGCCAAGTGAATGCTAGATGTGACAAAGTTTTGGTGCACAACAATTTCATTGCCTCCAGGCTACTTCATTTGTGTGTATTCCCTTAAGAGCCTTGAGACCAAAAATAGTTCAACTTTGACCGATGACTATTTGGACTCCGTGGTATCTAGAGATGTCTTGTTGTATCCTACTCCTTCTGTAAGGACCCCTAACAATAGCATGTATTGGTTTTTTCCATATCCAATCGATTCTCTTGATGCCCTATTGTTTGAATACACACGAAATAGTGTAGTTTGAGCTAGTGTAAGGCTATCAAATGCTATATTTTGCAAACGGTGGGTCATGGCACCAAATCAAATCATACACTGCAAAATGTCCGGTGGAAAGGTGAATAATATAGGTATCGTTACTTTGGTTCATGACAACGTTGTTACTTCTAGGCTACTTTGTTTGGGCATAGTCCCTTAAGATCCCTGAGACCAAAAAATTGTTCAACTTCAACGGATGACTACTCAAACTCTGTGACACCTAGAAATGTCTCATTGGATCCTAGAACTCGGGATATCAACCCTCTATAATATGTTGTCTTGTCAGATTCTACATCTTTGCATAGGGATGCTCTATAATATCTTGTCTTAGTTTTTCCTTCTCAAATCGGTGCTCTCGATGCCCTATTGTTTGCAAACGTGTGAAACAATGCGGTTTGAGCCACTTAAGGTTGTCAACCACTAGATTTTACAAACGGTGGGTCATGGCATTGAACCAACTATGCCAAAACATATGGGTGGCCATGTGAACACTAGAGGAGGATTCGTTTTGGTGCACAACAACGTCATTTCTTAGGCTACTTCGTATGGGCGTAGTCCCTTAAGAGACACGAGACCAAAAATCGTTCAATTTCGATAGATGACTACTCAAACTCCATGCCACCTAAAGACTTATTGTCATATCCTACACCTTAGTGTAGCGACCCTCTACAATATCATGTCTTGTTTTTTCCATCTCTAATTGGCACTCTCGATGCCTATCTTTTGAATACGCGTGAAATAGTGCGGTTTGAGCGAGTGTAAGGTTGTCAAATGTTATATTTTGCAAAGCGGTGGGTCATGGCACAAAAGCGATAGTGCCAACATGCAGGTGGCTAGGTGAACACTAGAAGAGGTGTGGTTTTGGTTTGCTACAACGTCGTCGTTACTTCCGGGCTACTTCGTTCGGGTGTAGTCCTTAAGAGCCTTAAGACTAAAAAAATGGTTCAACTTCGATGGGTGACTACTTGGACTCTTTGGCACCTAGAGACATCTCATCGAGATCCTACACCTCTTAGCGTAGGTACCCTCTACAATATGTTGTCTTAGTTTTTTCCATATCCTATCGTGCTCTCATTACCCTATTGTTTGCAAACGCACAAAATAGTGCAATTTGAGCCGAGTGTAAAGTTGTCAAAGGCTATATTTTGCAAACGGTGGGTCGTGGCAATTTGAATCAGTGCACCATAAAAATTCATGTGGCCAAGTGAACACTATATGAGGCATCGTTTGGTGTGAAACAACGTCATTGCTTCTAGGATTCTTCGTTCGAGTATAGTCTCTTAAGAGCACTAAGACCAAAAAACCATTCAACTTCGATGGGTGAATACTTGGACTCCGTGGAACCTAGAGATGTCTCGTTGGATCCTACACCTCAGTGTAGGGACCCTCTATAATATCCTATCTTAGTTTTTTATGTCTCCAATTGGTGCTCTCGATGCCGGTTAAGCGCGCCACACCATTGTGGATCATGTGGTGCCGTATGCCTTTGTGGGTGAGACATCATTTATTTTGATCACATGATTTATTTTCTCTAGATGAGAAGATGGTAGATATTTTTAGAACTGATGCAAATGATCATTATCTTTCATAGGTAAATGTCAAATAAATATTTAATATATATATAGAATAGTTTAATTCATTTGAGATTTTAATTTATATATGTTTTTGATTATGTCATGTACATACATGTAAAAACTAATTTTTATTTATTTTAAACAACAAGAGTGGTGAAGGACACATCGACACATACATGCTAGCTACTATAGTGGGCGTGTTACGGATGTAAGTTTCAAGTTGTTCTTACATTCCAAATTTCATTTGATTGCACTTTTATTACTATAATGTTTCATGTTTACATGTACATATTAATATGTTTGTCTTTTATACACAAGAGCCTAGCGGGTCATCATCTACTCTTGGGCCAGAGGCTCTTTGACACACCTCACATGAATTCTATATAGGTTAGTTTCTCTTTATAATTTGTTTCTAAGTTTGAAAGTTCGATTGTGTATCTACTCTTGTAGGAATTTTGGAGACTCGAGTAACATCGAAGAGCTTCCAGTAAGAAGACCATTAAAGATAGATTCCTTGGTTCATTTCTCTTAGCAAATTAATATGTATTAGTCTGTTATGTGTCAATTATGCTTTGGAGTGCATTATGTGGCGATCATGTAGATTAATATTTATTTGTACATGTTTTTGTATAGCTTATGATCCAGAGACTCCCCCATATATGTAGACTCTGGAGGTTGCTTGTATATACTTGCCATAGCATCTGTAGATCCACTAACTGAGGTACAATTTTCAAGTTTGTTAAATTTTGGAGGAATTTTTTCTTATTAGTTAAATCTACAATATCAAATTTTTACATGAAATATTTAATTTTAACTATTTATTTTTATGTAGCTTACCCCTCGTGAGTCTACCGTTGACCCTATAACTTGTCAACGATAAATTGATAGGGATCACGAGATTGCGGTAAGATTTCACATGCATTAACTAAATTCTAAATTTCTAAATTTTGAATGTATTTTAACAATTTGGGTGTTAAAAACTTATTTTTTATGAATGTGCAGGCTAGATTGCGAGGCCTTACTTAAAGACGCCTAGGACCACATGGATGAAATCCATAGTGGCATCTCCCTCCACTACAACCCCGGTCCGTGGACATGCTTCTTCTAGTAGGGAAAAGAGAAGGAAGATGTTTCATAATTATATTCATAGGACCATATATGTATATATATATATATATATATATATGCCATCGGGTCCTAGCTCACTATTCTTCATATAGTACATGTATATAGCCTTTATGCATTTACATGTGTCCTATATGTATGACACACTTAGTTCGATACATGGTATGAACTTATATTTTCATATACACATCCAACACACTTAGTTTGATACATTATATGCATGTTGGTTTTCATAAGCGATATTAATTCTATGTTTGATTTAATTTCATTGCACATGATATCCTTCTATGTATTTTTCATAACCATATTAGTTATATATGTTTGATTTGATTTGATGGCCTTGATTATGTGACCATTATGGATATGATTTCTATGATATATGATATGTTAAATGATATATGATATATGATGTTATGTTATATAATGGTTTTGAAGGTTCTTGGGTGCAAGATCATTTTTTTCCAAGAGATTCAAGTGTGGATTTATATCAATTTTCTTATTTTAAGCACGTGGTTAACACACTCCAAAGTGGGAACAATGGACACAATAAAAAATGGTCTTGAGGGATTTATTACGAGTCATTTTATATGTTTTTAGTGTACTTATAATTTATTTGTTAATTATTAGTCCAAATTAAACTTATTCTTGGTGTGTGTACCAATAATGTCCTACTTTGAATTCGCTTGTAAAAAAAAATACGAAACATTGTAGAACTCGGTTGTATAGAAACTTAGAACTTAGTTGGAACAAGATATGCAAAAATATTCTTAAGACTCTATTTTGTATTAACATGCTTTAAAAAGATATCATTTGATGATCATTAGAGTATTTACATGGTAATGTGTTAACCTTGTTGTAATCTCATTGATGTGAGCCGAGTAGCATGAGAAGTCATGCCCCGGGAGGTCATGGTCCAACAAACTATCACTGCCAACACATTTGATTGGGGGGTATATGCCTTCGAGTGCTATGGAGGGATCTAGAAATGCAGGTTTAGAATCATACCACCCGATCGAAGCCTTCACGGTATTCATTGAACCTTCGTGGCATAATTGTCTCAAACTACCTTTTAGGAGTCTAAGAAATGAACGGAGGTGAGTAGTTAGAAATCATGCCTCGAGGCGTTGTGGCACCAAACCGATTGTGCCAACACATGTCCAGGTAGCCGGTGAACACTAGAGGAGGCATTTTTCTGGTGTGCGACAATGTCGTTGCTTCGGAATACTTCATTCGGGCATAGTCCCTTAAGAGCCATGAGACCAAAATACCATTCAACTTCGACGGTGACTAATCGGAATCATGGAACCTAGAGAATGTCTCGTCGAGATCCTACCCCTTTGTGTAGGGATCCTCAACAATATCCTTTCTGGTTTTTATCTCTCGAATCGGTACTCTCACTTGCCCTATTGTTTGAATACTTGCAAAATAGTGCGGTTTGAGCCAATGTAAGGTTGTCAAATGCTATATTTTGTAAATAGTGGGTCATGGCACCAAACTGACTACACCAAAACATCGGTAAGATAGGTTAATGCTAGAGGAGGCATTGTTTTGGTGTGCGATACAATATCATTGCTTCCAGGCTACTTCGTTCGGGCATAGTCCCTTAAGACACCTAAGACCAAAAAACCGTTCAACTTGATGAGTGACTAATCGAGACTCCATTATACCTTGAGATGTCTTGATGGATCCTACACCTTGGCATAGGGACCCTCTACAAAAATCATGTCTCGATTTTTTCTTTCTCCATTGGTGCTCTCATTGCCCTATTGTTTGAATACGTGTAAAATAGTGCGGTTTGAGCCATTGTAAGCTTTGTCAAATGCTATATTTTTCTAACATGGTGGGTTGTCGCACCAAACTGAATACACCAACATATTCAGGTGGCCAGGTGAATTCTAGAGGACACATTATTTTGGTGTGTGACAACATCGTTTCTTCCAGGCTAATTCATTCGGGCATAGTCCCTTAAGAGCCCTGAGACCAAAAAATCGTTCAACTTTGACGGGTGACTACTCGAATCCGTGGACCTAGAGATGTCTCATCGGATCTAACACTTGGCGTAGGGACCCTCTACAATAGCCTATCTCAGTTTTTTCCATCTCCAATCGGTGCTTTCGCTGCCCTATTGTTTGAATACGCGTGAAATAGTGCAGTTTGAGCCATTGTAAGGTTGTCAAATGCTATATTTTGCAAATGGTGGGTCATGGCACCAAACCAATTGTGCCAACATGCAGGTTGCTAGGTGAATGCTAGAGGAGGCATTGTTTTGATGCATTATAACGTCATTTCTTTCATGCTACTTCGTTCGGGGCATAGTTCCTTAAGAGCATTGAGACCAAAAAATCTATTCAACTTTGACGGGTGACTACTTGGACTTTGTGGCACCTAGAGATTTCTTGTAAGATCCTACAACTTGGCCTAAGGACCCTATACAATAGCCTGTCTTAGTTTTTTCCATCTCCAATCGATGCTCTTGATGCCTGATTGTTTGAATATGCGCAAAAATAGTGCGGTTTGAGCAAGTTTAAGGCTGCAAACACTATATTTTGCAAACGTTGATTCATGTCACCAAGCAGAACTATGCCAACATGTCTAGGTGGCTAGGTGAATGCTTGATGAAGCATTGTTTGGTGCGTGACAACGTTGTTGCTTCCAAGATACTTTGTTAAGGTGTAGTCCCTTAAGAACCCATAGACCAAAAAACTATTCAAATTCGACGGTGACTACTCGAGTCTATGGAACCTAGATATGTCTCATTAGATCCTACACCTCGGTAGTAGGGACCCTCTACAATAGCATGTCTCACTTTTTATGTCTCAATTGGTGCTCTCACTACCATATTGTTTGAATATGTGTGAAATAATAGCGGTTTGAGCCGAGTGTAAGGTTGTCAAATGCTATATTTTGTAAACAGTGGGTCGCGGCACCGAACCGGCCTGCTCCATAATATTTGAGTGGCAAGGTGAATACTATAGGAGGCATCGTTTTAGTGCGTGAAAACGTCATTTCTTCCGGGCTACTACGTTAGAGCATAGTCCCTTGAGCCACGAGACCAAAAATTGTTCAACTTTGATGGGTGACTACTTAGACCCCATGGCACCTAGAGACGTCTAGTTGGATACTACACCTCAACGTAGGGACCCTCTATAATATCTTGTCTCGGTTTTCCTCTCTAATCGGTGCTCTAGTTACCCCTATTGTTTGTAAACGTGTGAAATGGTGTAGTTTGAGCCAATGTAAAGGCATCAAACGCTATATTTTGCAAACGTGGGACATGACAAACCCGAAGTGGCTACACCAACATGTCTAGGTGGCAAGGAGAATGTGAGAGGAAGCATTGTTTTGATGCGCAACAACATCGTTGCTTCCGAGCTACTTCGTTTACAAGTAGTCCCTTAAGAGCTTTGAGACCAAAAAACCATTCAACTTTGACAGGTGACTACTCAGACTCCATGGTACTTAGAGACATCTTTTTAGATCCTAGACCTTGGTGTAAGGACCCTATAAAATAGCCTATCTCGGTTGTTTCCGTCTCCAATCGGTGCTCTCGCTGCCCTATTGTTTGAATACACGTAAAATAATGCAGTTTGAGCCAGTGTAAGGTTGTCAAACGCTATATTTTGCAAACGGTGGGTCATGGCACCAAACAGACTACTCCACCACGTTTGGTGGTCGGTGAACACTAGAGGAGGCATTTTTTTGGTGCACAAAAACATCATTTCTTCCGGGCTACTTCGTTTGGGCATAGTCCCTTAAGAGCCCTAAGACCAAAAATCGTTCAACTTCGACGGGTGACTACTTGGACTCCATGGCACCTAGAGACATCTCGTCAGATCCTACACCTCGGCATAGGGACCCTTTACAATATCTTGTCTCATTTTTTTCCATCTCCAATCGGTGCTCTCGCTGCCCTATTGTTTGTAAATGCGTGAAATAATGCAGTTTGAGCAAGTGTAAGGATATGAAATGCTATATTTTTCAAACGGTGGGTCATGGCACTAAACCGAATGTTCCAACACATCTAGGTAGCCAGATGAATGCTATTGGAGGCATCATTTTGGTGTGCCACAATGTTCTTGCTTCTGGTTACTTTGTTCGGTCATAGTTTCTTAAGACCCACGACACCAACCAAAAATTGGTCAACTTCGACATGTGACTAATCGAACTTTGTGGCACCTAGAGACATCTTATTAGATCCTATACCTTGGTGAAGGGACCATCTACAATAGCTGTCTTAGTTTTTTCATCCCCAATCGGTGCTCTCTCTTATATTGTTTTAATACCCGTGAAATAGTGAAGTTTGAGTTATTATAAGGCTGTCAAATGCTATATTTTGCAAATGGTGCATTGTGGCATCAAATCGACTACGCCAACATGTCTAGATGGCTAGGTGAATGCTAGAGGAGGCATTGTTTTGGTGCACAACAACGTTGTTGCTTCTAGGCTAATTCGTTCGGGCATAGTCCCTTAAGAGCCTTGAGACCAAAAAACCGTTCAAATTTAACGGGTGACTACTCGACAACATGGCACCTAGAGATGTCTAATCGGATCCTACACCTCGAAGTAGGGACCCCATATGATATCATCTCTTGGTTTTTTCCATCTGTAATTGGTGATCTCACTGCCCTATTATTTGTAAACATACAAAATTGTGCGTTTGAGCTAGTGTAAGGCATCAAATGTTATATTTTGCAAACGGTGGGTTGTGGCACCAAACCAGCTATGCCAACATGCCCAGGTGGCCACATGAACACTAGAGGAGGCTTAGATTTTGGTGCGCGAAAATGTCGTTACTTCCAGGCTACTTCATTCGAGCGTAGTCCCTTAAGAGCCTTGAGACCAAAAATCATTCAACTTCGACAGGTGACTACTCGGACTCCGTGGCACCTAGAGATGTCTCATTTGATCCTACACCTCGGCATAGGGACCCTATACAATATAGTGTCTCTTTTTTTCCATCTCCAATTGGTGCTCTCGATGCCCTATTATTTGCAAATGCATGAAATAGTGCAGTTTGATCCAACGTAAGGTTGTCAAACGCTATATTTTGTAAACGGTGGGTCGTGGCACCAAGCCATTTATGCCACCAAGTCTAGGTGTCCGGTGAATGTTAGAGGAGGCATTGTTCTTGTGTGAGACAATGTCGTTGCTTTAGGACTACTTCATTCGGTCATAGTCCCTTAAGATCCACGACACAAAAAACCGTTCAACTTCGACGGGTGACTACTTGGACTCTGTGGCACCTAGAGACATCTCGTTAGATCCTACACCTTGGCGTAGGGACCCTCTACAATATCATGTCTCATTTTTTCTGTATCGATCATTTCTCATGTTGCCTTATTGTTTGTAAATGTGAGAAATAGTGTAGTTTGAGCTTATGTAAGACTATCAAATGCTATATTTTGCAAATGGTGGGTCGTGGCAATGAACCGACTATGCCACACATCTAGGTGGCCGGTGAACGCTAGAAGAGGTGTTGTTTTAGTGCGTGACATCATCATTGCTTCAGGGCTAATTCGTTTGGTCATAATCCCTTAAGAGCCTTGACACCAAAAACTTTTCAAACTCGACGTGTGAATAATCGGAATCATGACACCTAGAGACGTCATGTCAGATTCTACACCTCGGCGTAGGGACCCTCTATAATATCCAGTCTTAGTTTTCTACGTCTCTAATCGGTACTCTCAACTTTGCTCTATTGTTTGAATACCGGTGAAATAGTACAGTTTGAGCCATTATAGGGCTTTCAAACGCTAAATTTTGCAAGCGGTGGGTCTTGGCACCAACCACTATGCCAACATGTCTAGGTGGTTAGGTGAACGCTAGAGGAGGCATCATTTAGTGTGCTCGACAATGTCATTGCTTCCAAGCTAATTCATTCGGGCATAGTCCCTTAAGAGCCACGAGAGACCAAAAAAATCATTCAACTTCACAATGTGACAACTTAGACTCCGTGGCACCTAGAGATGTCTCATTGGATCCTACGCCTCGATGTAGGGACCATCTAGAATATCGTGTCTTAGTTTTTTTGTCTCTAATCGGTTCTCTCACTACCTTATTAATTGTAAACACACGAAATAGTATAGTTTGAGCTAGTGTAAGGCTTTCAAACACTATATTTTACAAATGATTGGTTTTAGCACCAAACCGGTTGCACCACACATGTGGGTGGCTATGTGAACACTTTGAGGAGGTATCGTTTGCTTCGTTTCGGGTGTAGTCCCTTAAGAGCCACGAGACCAAAAATTGTTCAACTTCGACGGTGACTACTCGAACTCCTTGCACCTCTGAGACATCTCGTTGGATCCTAACACCTCGGTGTAGGGACCATCTACATATCCTATCTTGGTTTTCCATCTCTAATCGGTGCTCTCGTGCCCTATTCTTTGAATACGCATGAAATAGTGCGGTTTAAGCCTTTCTAAGGCTATCAAATGCTATATTTTGCAAATATTGGGTCATGGCACCAAATGGATTGCGCTTGACACGTATGGGTGGATAGTTGAATGCCATAGGAGGTGTCATTTTGGTATGTGACAACGTCGTTGCTTCGAGGATACTTCGTTCGGTGTAGCCCCTTAAGTGCCACGAGACCAAAAAATTGTTCAACTTCGACAGGTGACTACTCCGACTCAATGGCACCTAGAGATGTCTCCTCGATCCTACACTCGGCATGGGGAACCTTTATAATATGGTGTCTTGATTGTTTCCATCTCTAATCGGTGCTCTCAACGCCCTATTATTTGGAAATGCTTGAAATAGTGTAGTTTGAGCCAGTATAAGGTTGTCAAACACTATATTTTGCAAACGGTGGGTTGTGGCACCAAACCAGTTGCTATGCAAACATGTCCATTGACTTAGTGAATGCTAGAGGAGATGTTGTTTCGGTGCTGTGACAATGTCATTGCTTCGCAGGCTACTTCGATTGGGCATAGTCCCTTTAGAGCCTTGAGACCTTAAAAAAAAACTGTTCAAATTCAACGAGTGACTACTCGGACTCAAGTGGCACCTAGAGAAGTCTCATTAGATCTTACTCCTTGTCTCAGTTTTTTCCATCTCCAATCGGTGCTCTCAATGCCCTATTGTTTGAATACGTGTGAAATAGTGCGGTTTGAGCCGATGTAAGGCATGTCATACACTATATTTTACAAACCACGAGTCATGGCATGAACCAACCCATTGCACCAAATCATTCGGGTGGCTAAGTTAACATTAGAGGAGGTTTTTTTTTGGTGCGGGACAATGTCATTGCTTCTAGGCTACTTCGTTTGGGCGTAGTCCCTTAAGATCCCTGAGACCAAAAAATTGTTCGACTTTGACAGGTGACTACTCGGACTTGAGTGCACCTAGAAACATCTCGTCAAATCCTACACCTCGGAATAGGGATCCTCTAAAATATCTTGTCTTGGTTTATTATGTTTCTAATTTGTGGACTCGATGCCCTATTGTTTGAATATGTGTGAAATAATACTTTTTTAGCTAGTGTAAGGCCGTCAAATGCTATATTTTACAAATGGTGTGTCATGGCCTTGAACCAACTATGCCAACATGTTTGCATGGTTAGTTGAATGCTAGAGGAGTCATCGTTTTAATGTGTAAAAATTTCATTGCTTCTAGGCTACTTCGTTCGGGCGTAGTCCCTTAAGAGCCCTGAGACCAAAAAACTTTCAACATTGACTAATGACTAATCGGACTCAGTGGCACCTAGATATGTCTCATTGGATCCTACACCTTGGCGTAGGGACCCTCTACAATATCCTGTCTCGGTTTTTTCTGTCTCCAATCGGTGCTCTCGCTGCCCTATTATTTGAAAACGCGTAAAATAATGCAGTTTGAGTCATTGTAAGGTTGTCAAACACTATATTTTGCCAACGGTGGGTTATGGCACCAAACCAACTATGCCAACACATCCAGGTGGCTAGGTAAATGTTATAGGAGGCATCGTTTTGGTGTGTGACAACGTCATTGCTTCCAAACTACTTCGTTTGGGTGTAGTCCCTTAAGAGCATTGAGACCAAAAACCATTCAACTTCGACGGGTGACTACTCGAACTCCGTGGCACCTAGAGACGTCTCGTTGGATCCTAGAAATTGGTGTAGGGACCCTCTGATATTTTGTCTTGGTTTTCGTCACCAATCGCTGCTCTCAATTCCCTATTGTTTGAGCCATTATAAGGCTATCAAACGCTATATTTTGCAAATGGTGGGTCGTGGCACCAAACCGGCTATGCTTAACATGTCACGAGTGGCTAGGTGAATGCTAGAGGAGGCATCATTTTGGTGTGTGACAATGTCATTCATTACGAGTTACTTCATTTAGGCGTAGACCCTTAAGAGCCCAGAAACCAAAAAATTGTTCAAATTCGAAGGGTGACTATGTGACTCTGTGTAACCTAGAGATGTCTCGTTGGATCCTACACCTCGGCGTAGGGACCCTCTACAATAGTATGTCTCAATTTTTTCCATCTCTAATCTGTGCTCTTGCTTCCCTATTGTTTATAAACATGTGAAATAGTGTTGTTTGAGCCAATGTAAGGCTATCAAACGCTATATTTTGCATACGATGGGTCGAGGCACCAAATTGACTGCATCAACATATTTTGGTGGCCAGGTGAATGCTAGGGGAGGTGTCAATTCATTACTTGACAACCGTTGCTTCTAGGCTACTTCATTCGGGCGTAGTCCCTTAAGAGCCTTGAGACTAAAAAACCATTCAACTTCGACGCGTGACTAATTGGACTACGTGGCACCCAGAGATGTCACGTCAGATCCTACACCTTGATGTAGGAACCCTCTACAATATCCTATCTCAATTTTTTCCATCTCCAATCAGTGCTCTTAATGCCCTATTTTTGAATAAGCACAAACTAGTGCGGTTTGAGCCAATATAAAGGCTTTGTCAAATGCTATATTATGTAAATGGTGGGTCGTGGCACCAATCTCACTATGCCAACACATCGGGGTGGGTAGGTGATTACTAGAGGATGGGTTGTTTTAGTGTGTGACAATTTCGTTGCTTCCGGGCTACTTTGTTTTGACGTACTCCCTTAAGAGCCCTAAGACCAAAAATTGTTCAACTTCGACGGGTGACTACTCAGAATTCGTGGCACCTAGAGGCGTCTCATTAGATCTTACACCTCGGCATAGGGACCCTCTACAATATATTGTCTCTATTTTTTCATCTCCAATCGGTGCTCTTATTACACTGATTGTTCTAATACGTGTGAAATAATGTAGTTTGAGCTAGTGTAAGGTCATTTATCGAAATGCTATATTTTACAAATGGTAGGTCTTAGCACCAAACCATTGCACCAACATGTCACGATGGCCGGTGAATGCTAGAGGAGGCGTTGTTTTGGTGTGTGACAACGTCGTTGCTTCTAGACTACTTCATTTGGGTGTAGTCCCTTAAGAGCCTTGAGACCAAAAATTGTTCAACTTCGACGAGTGACTACTTGGACTCAAGTGGCACCTAGAGACGTCTCGTCATATCCTACACCTCGGTGTTGGGACCCTCTACAATATCATGTCTCAGATTTTTTCATCTATAATCGGTTCTCTTGATTCCCTATTATTTTAATACATGTGAAATATTGCGGTTTGAGCTTGTGTCACGGCTGTCAAATGCTATATTTTGTAAACGATGGGTTGTGACACTTTGAACTAGTTGCGCCAATACATCACGGGTGGCCAGTGAAAGCTAGAGGAGGCATCATTTTAGTGCATGACAACTTCATTGCTTATAGGATACTTCATTTGGACGTAGACCCTTAAGAGACTTGAGACCAAAAAACCATTCAACTTCGACGGGTGACTACTCGAGACGTCATGGCACCTAGAGGCGTCTCATCGATCCTACACCTCGGCATAGGGACCCTCTACAATATCATTTCTTATTTTTTCCATCTCCAATCGGGTCTCTTGTTACTCTATTGTTTGCAAACATGTGAAATAGTGCGTTTGAGCCCATATTTCAAACGCTATTGTTGTCCCCAAATTTCACTACGAAATGCGAGACTACCCGCATGTTAAATATTTTGTACTTTTAAAATAATAGGTCGTTTTGTGTTTTATTGCCGAAGATGCCTTTATTGCATTAATATATTTTGGTGAATCATATGAGCCAATTTCGACAAATACCCATATGTTGAAACTCATTTTATCCCTCATTGAAGTCTTGTCTGCGGAATTTTTTTATTTGAATAAATAATGCCTCGTTTGAAGTAAATTGTGCTCCAGTTGAACCTATTGAGGTTTTGCATGTCAATATTCACATATATCAGTAGGGTTTTCATCAGGAATGAATCCTGGGCTTTATCTGTGACTTCTGGCAACATTTTTGTTTTTATTTATTTCTTTTTCATTTTTCTCTGGTTTTCTCCTATGTTTCTCTGTGAAATTCCCCTATGTCAATTCCTTCCATAGTACAGTCTTTTTTATTTCCTGAAACATCTAGAGAACATATACGACCTCCATACTAGAAGGAATCAGCCTCAGGAAGCCAACTTCTGGTTAAAAAAGATGAAGTCATGCACAAAAAGCTTCTTACAGGCAAGTCACACTTTTTGGGAATGGATGGATTTAAGTGGGTGGGATTTGTGGTAGCGGGAGGTAGGTGGGAATTTATTACCTACCTTTTTGGGGTACTTTTTCCCATGAAATCAAAGTCACTTAAGTTGCGATGGGAAAATTAGAGGTAGCAAGGGTGAGAATTTCTTACCTACCTTGCAGGGTAAAAATTCTCATTATGGAAGTCAAACAGCTTAAGTGAATGAAGGGATTTTTGGAGCTGCAGTGCAGGGTGAATAATCCCATCAAAGTTGACTTCTTAAATTTAGAAATCACCCATGCTAAAAAGTGCGACCCCTTTGGGCATTAAATAATAACTCTAATGCAATTTATTAATAGTTTTCCTTCCTAATTTTGGCGCCAGGGATGATGGAAAGTCAATGCATGATGTGAAGTCAAAGAAGACTGAAGGAAGAAGGCTAAAAATAAATTAAATTAATTTATTTAATGGCTGCCTGGAACATGCTAAAAAGTGCGACCCATTTGGTGATTAAATAATGCTTTTTGTGGCATTTATTAATAGCTTTTATTCCTAACTTTGGTGCCATGGAGAAATAGAAGGTCAATGCATGATGTGAAGTCAAAGAGAACTGAAGGAAGAAGGCTAAAAATAAAATAAATTAATTTATTTAATACAATCATAATAATCAAAGATAAGAGATTATGATGATGTATTTGGAATCGAAATTTTATATCTTTTGTAAGTTAAACTATTAAATAATATAAACCAACTTGATTAGGAAAGAGGGTTGTGGCTTCTCAATTATAATTATTGATAAAATATTAATTTAATTCAACCCATTTAACTTAATGATTTCTATTAAAAGGGTTTAACTAGGTGCAAAACCTTTATAAATAAATATAAAAGTACAATAGAACAACATAAACTAACATCAACAATGTCAAAACTATAGAAACTCTTCTGACGGGCTATGTTTTCCTAAATCATTGTGATACGTGTCTTGCAGAACAAGTTTGTGGGGATGAAAAATTCCTAGATTTCACGTAAAATATATGGAAAACTATTAAAATAATACTTAAATCCCTAAAAACAAATAAATGACACTTCCTCAAGGAACTTTGACCTAAATAGAACTTATAAGTTGAAGTTAGAAATAATGGCATAATACGATATTGTATTTTTAAAGTTATTAAATGTCTTGGTTTCTCAAAGTGAAAATAGGAATTGGAGAAGGCTGGTGGATAGCTATGTTAGTGGTGTAGTTTTATTGTTATTCATAGTTCTAGGCTTATGATCTCAGTGCTATATCTTAAGTTTGACTCTCACCATGGTTTACCAAAACCCTTATAAGGGTGGTGGATAGCCGAGTCAATGACAAACATGTGTTGTGAGGCATAGTGTTAGGATTATGATTCCAATGCTACTTCTCTAGTTGATTCTCACCATGTTGTATTGAAACCCTTATTAGGGTGGAGGATAGTTAGGTCGGTGACACGGTCTACGTGTTAGGTGTAATGTTAGGCTTAAGATCCTAATTCTACATCTCCACTTCGAATCTCACCATAGTATACCAAAACCATTTTGGACTTAAGGTCACGTGATATTGGTGAGTTCTGAGTAGTTTGCAATCATTAACCTAATTTCAATTCCCATTAAGTATATTGGACACTATCAATAAGTGTTCATGTGAAAATATTGAGGTAGTGGTCAAGATTACGCATATGAAGCAAACAAACATGAGCATGAAACTCAATGCATTTAATTCGGTGGAAAATAAGGACCCAAGCCCACACTCATGTCCCACTTAAAGAAAGTGTCATACACCACTCTAGTTCATATATCTAGTATAATAACAATATTTACCATAGAAAGTTTTGAACTCAAGGTCTTGGGCTATTGGTGAGTTACAAGTAGCTTGTAATCAACAACCCAAGTTTCATTCCCATTGAATTCATTGGATGCTTTAAATAAGTGGCCATGGGGACACCTTGAGGTAGGAGTCGAACTTCTCCATATAGACCAAGAAAAACATAGCAAGGTGCTCTAAATATAGATCACTTAACGGACACTAAGCACCCAAGCCCACGCTCATGTTCCACTTAGAGTAAGAGATCATCCACCAATCCAGTCCATATCTCTGGTATGGTAAAAGCATTTACCATCCAAATTTTAAACTCAAGGTCTTGGGCTATTGGTGAGTTACAATTAGTTTGTAATCACCAACCCAAGTTCCATTACGATTGAGTTCATTGCATGTTTTCAATAAGTGGCCATGGGAACACCTTGAGGTAGGGGTCAAACTTATCCATATGGAATACGAAGAACATAGCGGGGTGCTCTGAATATGGATCACTCAACGGACATTTAGAAACCAATCTAACCCATGTCCTACTAAGAGAAATTGCTCGTCCACCACTCTAGTTCATATCTCTGGTATAATTAAAGAGTTTACCATCCAAAGTTTTGTCGATGGTGTGGAAGTGGTGTAATCAATGCTCACAGTTTTGTACATTCAATTTTAAACGCATGTTGCGAGATCTCTAAATTTGCTATTGTGGCAGATCATTGATCCTCAATGCAGTGGGAACAATTGGATCTTTGTTACTGTACCCTTTCTCTTCTCACCTAGTCCAAGCCCATTCCTCCATCCAAACCACTTCCTCCCTCCACTCCTCTCCCTCCACACCCCTCCCTCTTCTCCCTCAAACAACACCTCCTCTCCCTCCACACCCCTTCCTCCCTCCAAACACCTCCCTCCTACCACATCCCTCACTTCATCTTCTCTATCCAAAACCCTAACCTCTTTGCACAAGCCATCCATAGAAACCCCTCCCTCCCTCCATATCCCTTTGTCCCTTTTATCCCTCAAGACCCCTTCCCCCTCTTCTTTCTCCATACCACTCACTCTTCTCCCACCTAACCCCTTATCTCCCTCTATGCCCCTTCCTTCTTCCACAACCATTCCTCCTTAGCCACCCCTCCATCTTTTTCATCAAAACCCATCCCCTTTCTCCAAACCCTTCCTCCCTCCGCACCCATCCACTTAGTCAAAATCCCTCCCTAATTTACCTCTAAACAAATCCCTCTTCTGCCTCTAAACCATTCCTCTCCCTCTACACCCCATCCTCCCTTGATACCACTCTTTATTTTTCTCGAACCCCTCTCATCCATCCACACTTGCCTCCTTTGACTCCCCTCCCTCCATCTTCTCATTCCAAACCTCTCCCCTCCACCCACATACCTTCTTCCCTTCACACCCCTTCCTCCCTCTTCTCCTCCAAAGTCATTCATCCCTTCATAGCCCTTCATCCAAACACGCCTCCAAACATGTCCTCTCCCTCAAAATCCCTTCCCCCTCGATACCCCTTCCTCCATCTAAAACCATTCCTCCATCCACCTGCTCCCTTCCTTCCCTCAAAAAGCTGTCACCTCCATCCACACCATTTCCTCCCTCAATACCCATTCCTTACTTGTTTTCCATCCCTCTTCTCCCTCCAAACCCTCTCCTCCCATCCCTCCACATCCATTCTTCCATCCATGACACCCCTCCTTCTCCTTAAAAACACGCCCTCCCTACACATCCCTTCCTCCCTCCACACCCTTCCCATATGTCAAAATCCCTCTATCGGTCTAAACCTTTTCCTCCCTCAACTACCCTCCATCTTCTCCCTTCCTCCACTCCATCTTCTCCTCTCCAAACCCCTTCTTTTCTTTATACTAATTCCTCCCTCAACACCCTATATCTTCTTAATTTGAATCCACTCACCTACCTCCACATTGATTTCTCCCTCTACACCCTCCCCTCTGTTCAAAACTTTTTCCTTCTTCCACACCCCTCTCCTCTATCCAAACAACATTCTCCTTCCATAGCCCTCCCTCTTATACCTCCACATTTCTTCCCTTCCTCAACACACCTCCCTCCCTCCAGACCCCTTCCTACCACTTCTCCCTTGAAACTCATCTCTCCATATACACCCCTTACTACCTCTTATCCGTTCAGCCCCTCCTTCCCTCAACACCCCTTCCTCTCTCTTCCCCTCTATACTCCTTCCTTCCCTCGGCACCCCTCCCCTCTGTCCATCCCTCCCTCATTCCAAACTACTTCCACCCTCCACACCCCTCCTTATTTTCCAAACACCTCCTTCCATCCACACCACTTCCTCACTCCACACCTCTCCCTCCCTCCATAACTATCCTATATTTCCAAATCACGAGTTCCATAAAAACCCCTCTTCCATCCACACCCATGTCTCTTCTCTCTCAAGACCCTCCTCCCTCTGAACCCCATCCCTCCATCTAAACCCCCACTTCCATCCAAACCCCTTCCTCACTCCACGCCCTTCCCTCTACTCCCTCCATCTCCCTTCCATCGAACACCTCCCTCCATTAGAACCCCTTTCTCCCTCCACAAACCTCCCTCTTCTACATCAAAACCACTTCCTTCGTAAAAACCCTTTGCCCCTAATCACCCCTTCCTTCCTCTACACCCCTTCCTCTCTTGAAACCCCTCCCTCATCTCCCTCCATACCTCTTCCTCCCTCGAAACCCCTTTCCTTTGTTTACAACCCACCTGTTCTCCCTCTAAATCCCTCCCCTCCTTCCCAGGATCCCTTTCTCCCTCCACACACCTTACTCTCTCGAAACCCCTAAATCTTCTCCGTGAAACCCCTCCCCTCCACTTCCTACATCCAAACCTCTTCCTACTTTCACACCTCCAACTTCTCCCTCCATAGCCATCCCTATTCTCCTTCCAAACCCCTCTCGATTCTCTCTCAAAACCCTTTTAATCCCTTCATACCCCTCCCTCCCTCCACACACCTTCCTCCCTTGACACCCCTCCCTTTTATCCCTCCAACCTTGTTCCTCCCTCCACAAAAATTTCTCCTTGATACACATCTCCCTTCTCCATCCAAAAACCTCCCTCCCTCCACACCTCTTTCTAACTCCACACCACTTACTACATTGATAACCCTCCCTCTTCTCCCTCCATTCCCTCCTCTCGCCTACCTTTGTCCAAAGCCATTCCTCCCTCCATACCTCTCCCTCTTCTCCCTCCACACCCCTCCCTCTTCTTCCTCCAAAACCTTCCCTTTTCTCCACACCCATTCCTCCCTATATACCCCATGTCCTACCTTGATACCCCTCCTTCCAAATCCCTCCCTCATCGCCTTCCAAACCTCTCCCCTCCCTCCCCACCACATCCTCCCTACATATACCTCTTTCTCTTTACACCCCTCCCTCTTACGCCTCCACACCCCTTCCTCCCTTCCCTTCATCCACGCTCCTTTCTCCCTCTTCTACCTCATAAACCCTTCCTCACTCTGTAACCCTCCCTCCATCAAACCCCTTCTCCCTTCCACACTCATTCTTCCCTCCAAAATCCTCCATCCCTATTCTCCCTCCAAACCACTCCATATGTCCAAAAGCCTTCTCCCTCCACACCCATCCCTCGGTCTAAACACCTTCTTCATTTAAAAAAATTCCTCCCTCCATACCCTACTATTCCTTTACACCCATTCCTCGCTCTTCTCCCTTGAAACCCCTCACCTCCCTCCAAACATCTCCCTCCACCCTTGAAACTCTCCTCCCTCCACATCTATTCCTCCTTTTCCCTCAATCACCTCCCCTCCCTCCACACCCTTCCCTCCCTCTTCTCTATCCAAACCCCACCCTCTCTTTACACTTCTCCCTCCCTCTTCTCCCTCCAAAATCATTCCTCACACAACACCCCTTCGTATATTCAAACCCCTTATCCCATCACACTTATTACTCCCTCTTCTTTTTCTAATCACCTCCCCTCTCGTCAAAGTGGTGGGTCCCGACCCAAAGCGGCTGCCCGAACACATCCGGGTGGCTAGGTGAATGCTTGAGGAGGTTTCATTTCGGTCTTGACAATGTAGTGTTGCTTCTAGAATACTTCGTTCGGGCGTAGTCTCTTAAGAACCCTAGACAAAAAAACCATTCAACTTTGACAAGTGACTAATCAAACTCTATGGATCCTAGAGACATCTTGTTAGATCCTACACCTCGGCCACGGGGACCCTCTCTAATAGCTTGTCTCAAATTTTTCCATCTCAAATCGGTTCTCTCACTCTCCTATTGTTTGAATACAAGCGAAATGATGCATTTTGAGCTAGTGTAAGGTTGTTAAATGCTATATTTTGTAAACGGAGGGTCATGGTACTGAACCAAAAGAACCAAAATGTCTAGGTGAATGCTATAGGTGACATTATTTTGGTGCACAACAACATCGTTTCTTCCAAGCTACTTTGTTTGTCGTAGACCCTTAAGAGCCATGTGACCAAAAATCGTTCAACTTGACGAGTGACTACTCAAACTTCGTGGCACCTAAAGATGTCTATTTAGATCCTACATCTCGGTGTAGGTTCCCTCTATAATATTTTGTCTCAATTTTTCCGTCTCCTACTTTGGTGCTCTTGCTTTGCTTTATTATTTGAATACACGTGAAATAATGCGGTTTGAGTATGTGTAAGGCTATTAAACACTATATTTTGCAAATGGTGGGTTGTGGTACAATACGACTACGACAAAATTTCTTGGTGGATAGGTGAATGCTAGAGGAGGCATCGTTTTGGTGCGTGAAAATGTTGTTTCTTCATGGCTACTTCATTCGGTGTAGTTCCTCAAGAGCCACGAGACCAAAAACCATTCAACTTTGACGGGTGACTACTCGGACTCAAGTGGCACCTAGAGATGTCTTGTCGGATCCTTCACCTCAAAATAGGGACCCTATCAATATCTGTCTTAATTTTTCCGTCTCGATTAGTGATCTCGTTACCTATTGTTTGTAAAAGTGCAAAATAGTGCGGTTTGAGCCGGTGTAACGTTGTGACACTATATTTTTCAAATGGTGGGTCATGGCATAGATTGTCTTTGCCAACATGTCCGGTGGCGGGTGAATGCTAGAGGAGGCATTTTTTGGTGTGTGACAATGTTGTTACTTTCGGGCTACTTTGTTCGTCCGTAGTCCCTTAAGACCCCGAGACCAAAAAACCGTTCAAATTTGACGAGTGATTACCCAGAGTTCGTTTCACCTAGAGACATCTAGTTGGATCCTAAACCTCGGCATATCAACCCTATACTGATAGCCTATCTCAGTTTTCCACCTCCATCGGTGCTCTAGATGCCCTATTGTTTGAATACGCACAAAATAGTGCGGTTGGAGTTAGTGTAAGGTTGTTAAACACTATATTTTGCAAACAGTGGGTCATGGCACCAAACCGACTATGTCAATACATCCGTGTGGCTAGGTGAGCACCATATGAGGTGTTAGTTTGGTGTGTGACTACGTTGTTGCTTCCAAGCTACTTCGTTCGGGTGTTGTCTATTAAGAGACCTTAGACCTAAAAACCGTTCAACTTCAACGGGTGACTACTCGGACTACGTGGCATCGAGAGACATCTCGTCATATCCTACACCTAGGCATAGGGACCCTCTACAATATTTTCTCTCAGTTTATTTTGTCTCCAATCGGTGCTCTCGCTACCATATTATTTGAATACGTAGGAAATAATGCATTTTGAGCTAGTGTAAGGCGCCGAAACACTATATTTTGCAAGCGGTGATCATGGCACCAAACTAACTATGCCAACACATCTGGTTAGCTAGGTAAATACTAGAGGAGTTTTCGTTTTGGTGTGTGAACATGTCATTGCTTCAATCTTTACTTCGTTTGGGCGTAGTCCCTTAAAAGACACGAGACCAAAAAACCGTTCAACTTCGATGGGTGACTAATAAGACTCCATGGCACCTACGAGATGTCTCATTGGATCCTAAAACTTCTTTGTAGGGACCCTCTACAATATCCTATCTCAGTTTTTTCTGTCTCCAATCGGTGCTCTCAACTTTGCCTATTGTTTCCAAACGCACAAAATAATATAGTTTGAGCCGAGTGTATGGTTCTCAAACACTATATTTTAAAAATGGTGGGTTTTGAAATTAAACCGGATGCGACAACACATCTAGGTGGCTAGGTGAATGCTAGAGGAAGTGTTGTTTTGGTGCACAAAATGTTGTTGCTTATGAGCTACTTTGTTTAGGCGTAGTCCCTTAAGAGCCTTGAGACCAAAAATGTTGAACTTCGATGGATGACTACTCGAAATTCATGGCACCTAGAGATGTGTCGTCGACCTACACCTCGATGTAGGGACTCTCTATAATAGCCTATCTCAGTTTTTTCCATCTCCAATTGGTGCTCTCGCTGCCCTATTGTTTGAATACATGGGAAATAATGTTGTTTGAGCTAGTGTAAGGCTATAAAACACTATATTTTTCAAACGGTGGGTCATGGCACCAAACCGATTGCCCAACATGTCTAGCGGCTGGAGTGAATGCTATAATATGCATCATTTTGGTGCGTGATGACATCGTTGCTTCCAGGCTACTTCGTTCGGGCGTAGTCCCTTAAGAGCCTTGAGACTAAAAAAATGTTCAACTTTGATGAGTGACTAATCGGACTCTGTGGCACTTAGAGATATTTCATTGGATCCTAAACCTTTACATAGGGACCCTCTATAATAGCATGTCTTATTTTTTTCTATCTCCAATCGGTGCTCTTGCTGCCTATTGTTTGAATATGCGCAAAATAGTGTATTCGATCCATTGTAAAAATTTCAAACGCTATATTTTGCCAACGGTGGGTCGTGGCACCAACCCAGTTACGCCAACACATATGGGTGGCTAGGTGAATTTTATAAGATGCGTCGTTTTGGTGCGTAAAAAGTCGTTGCTTCTAGGCTCATCGTTCGAGCATAGTTCCTTAAGAGCATTGAGACCAAAAACTGGTTAACTTCGATGAGTGAATACTCGAGACTCTATAGCATCAAGAGACATCTCGTTGGATCCTACACCTTGGCGTAGGGACCCTCTACGATATCCTATCTCGGTTTATTCCATCTACTGATCGGTGCTCTCGCTGCTCTATTGTGTTAATACGCGTGAAATAATGCATTTTGAGCTAGTGTAAAGGTTTGTCAAATGCTATATTTTTCAAATGGTGGGTCGTGGCACCAAACTAACTATGCTTAACACATCTGGTTGGCCGGTGAATGCTAGAGGATTCGTCATTTTTGTGCATGACAATGTTGTTACTTCTAGGCTAATTCATTCGGGCATAGTCCTTTAAGGGCCACGAGACCAAAAATCATTCAACTTTGATGGGTGACTACTCGGACTCCATGGCACCTTGAGACACCTCATCGAGATCCTACACCTTTGTGTAGGGACCCTCTATAAGATTGTGTCTTTGTTTTTTCATCTCCAATTGGTGCTTTCATTGCCCTATTATTTGCAAACACATGAAATAGTGTATTTTGAGCCGAGTGTAAGGCAGCCAAACGCTATATTTTACAAACGGTGGGTCGTGGCACCAAATTTTCTACGCCAACATGTCTGGGTAGATAGATTAATATTAGAGGTGTCGTTTTGGTGTGTGATAATGTCGTTGCTTCCAGGCTACTTCGTTTGGGCATAATCCCTTAAGAGCTCTGAGACCAAAAAATTGTTTAACTTCGACGAATTACTCAGACTTTGTGGCACCTAGAGATGTCTCGTTAGATCCTACACCTCAGTGTAGGGACCCTCTATAACATCCTTTCTAAAGTTTTTGTCTCCAATCGGTGCTCTCACTTCCATATTGTTTGAATACGCATGAAATAATGCATATTAAGCTAGTGAAAGGCTATCAAACGATATATTTTGAAAACAATGGGTTGTGGCACCAAACCGGTTATGCCAAAATGTTTGGGAGGCTAGGTGAACTCTAGAGGAAGCATCGTTTTAGTGTGTGACAATGTTGTTTCTTCCAGGCTACTTCATTCAGGTGTAATCCCTTAAGAGATGAGACCAAATAATTGTTCGGCTTGACGGTGAATACTTGGACTTCGTGGCACATATAGAAGTCTCATCAAATAATACACCTCGGTGTAGGGACCCTATGTAATAGCTGTCTCGGTTTTATCCGTCTCCAATCGGTGCTCTCGATGCCCTATTGTTTGAATACGCGTGAAATAGTGCGGTTTAAGCAAGTTTAAGGTTGTCAAACACTATATTATGCAAATGATGGGTCATGGCACCCAACCGATTGTGCTTGACACATCGGTGGTCGAGAAAATGCTATAGGAGGGGTTGTTTTGGTACACAACAACATCGTTGCTTCCGGGCTACTTTGTTCGGGCATAGTCCCTTAAGAGCCCTAAGACTAAAAAAGCTGTTTCAACTTTGATGGGTGACTACGCAGACTCAAGTGGCACCTAGAGACATCTTGTCGAGATCTTACACCTTAGCATAGGGACCCTTTATAATATAATTTATTTTGTTTTATGTCTCCAATCGGTGCTCTCTACACTGATTGTTTGAATGCGTGCGATGTAATGCGGTTTGAGCCGAGTGTAAGTCTCACAAAAACTATATTTTACAAATGGTGGTTCGTGGCACCAAATCGACTACGCCAACATGTCCCTATGGCAAGGTGAACAAGAGAGGAGCCATTTTTTTGTGCGTAACAATGTCGTTGCTTCAAGCTATTTCATTCGGGCATAGTCCTCGTAAGAGCCTTGAGACCAAAAAAATGTTCAACTTCGACGGGTGACTACTCGGAGACTCCGTTACACCTAGAGACGTCTCGTTGGATACTACACCTTTGCGTATGTGACCCTCTACAATATCATGTCTCATTTTTTTCATCTCCAATCGGTGCTCTCCTTTGCCCTATTGTTTGCAAACATGCAAAATAATGCGAGTTTGAGCAAATGTAAGGTGTGAAATGCTATATTTTTCAAATGGTGGGTCGTGGCACTGAATCGAATGTGCTAACACATCTGGGTAGTCAAGTGAATGCTAGTGGATACATCATTTTGGTGTTCCATAACGTTGTTGCTTCAGGATACTTTGTTTGGTCATAGTTCCTTAAGAACCACGACACCAAAAACTGGTCAAATTCGACATGTGACTAATCGTACTCTATGGCACCTAGAGACATCTTATTAGATTGTACACCTTAGAAAATGGACTATCTACAATAGCCTATCTCGGTTTTTTTCCTTCTCTAATTGGTTCTCTCATTTCTTTGTATTATTTGTAAACGTGCGAAATAGTGTAGTTTGAGCCAGTGTAAGGCTGCCAAACGCTATATTTTACAAATGGTGGGTCATGGCACCGGCCCGACTATGCTAACACGTCTGGATGGATAGGTGAAAACTAGAGGAGGTTTCATTTTGGTGTGCGATAACGTCGTTGCTTCAGCCTACTTCGTTCGGTCATAGTCCCTTAAGAGCCACGACACCAAAAAAATTGTTCAACTTCGATGGGTGACTATTCAAACTTCATGGCACCTAGAGATGTCTTGCTATATCCTACACCTCAACATAGGGACCCTCTACAATATTCTGTCTCATTTTTTTCTATCTCTAATTGGTGCTCTCACTACCTTATTGTTTGAATATGTGTAAAATAGTGCGGTTTGAGCCATTGTAATGCTTTGTCAAATGCTATATTTTGCAAACGGTGGGTCGTGACACCGAACCAACTACACCAACATGTTCGGTGGTCGGTGAATGCTAGATAAGGTGTCACTTTGGCACATGACAATGTCATTCCTTACAAGCTAATTTGTTCGGGCATAGTCCTTAAGAGTTACGAGACCAAAAATTGTTCAACTTCGATGGGTGACTACTTGGACTCGTGGAACTGGAGATGTCTCATCGATTCAACACCTCGGTGTAGGGACCCTCTAACATATCATGTATTGGTTTTTTCTCTCAATCAGTTCTCTCGCTGCCCTATTGTTTGCAAATGGGTGAAATAGTGTAGTTTGAGCCGTGTAAGGCTATCAAATGCTATATTTTACAAACAGGTGGGTCGTGGCACTAATCCGGCATGTGTCGACACATATAGCTAGCTAGGTGAATGCTAGAGGAGGTGTCATTTTGGTGTGCACAACATATTTGCTTCTGGCTACTTCATTCACGAGTAGTCCCTTAAGATCCCTGAGACCAAAAATCATTCAACTTCGACAAGTGACTACTCAAACTCCGTGGCACCTAGAGACATCTCGTTGGATCCTACACCTCAACATAGGGACCCTCTACAATATCCTATCTCAGTTTTTTCCATCTCCAATCGGTGCTCTCGATGCCCTATTGTTTGAATACATGTGAAATATTATAGTTTGAGCTTGTGTACGATCATCAAATGCAAGATTTTACAAGCGGTGGATCATGGCACCAAATGGAAAGTGCCAACACATCTAGGTGGATAGGTGAATGATAGAGGAGGCATATTTTTGGTGTGAGAGAACATTTTTGCTTCCATGATATTTCGTTTGTGTGTAGCCCCTTAAGAGTCTTGAGACCAAAATACCGTTCGATTTCGATGGGTGACTACTTGGACTTCGTGTCACCTAGAGATGTCTCGTCGGATCCTACACCTCAAAGCATAGGGACCCTCTACAATATTGTGTTTCAATTTTTTCCATCTCCAATCGGTTATCTCACTTCCCTATTGTTTGCAAATGCATGAAATAGTATAGTTTTAGCTAGTGTAAAAATTTGTCATCAAATGCTATATTTTACAAAAGTTGGGTCGTGGCCTTGAACCGGCTGCGCGCCAATACTTCGAATGGCCATGTGAACACTAGAGGAGGCGTCATTTTGGTGCACAACAAGTGCATATCTTCTGTGTTACTTCATTCCAAAGGCATAGTCCCTTAAGATCCTTGAGACCACAAAAGCTGTTCAACTTTGACGGGTGACTACTTAGACAACGTGGCACCCGGAGACGTCTCGTCGGATCCTACACCTCAAAGTATAGGGACACTCTACAATAAAGTGTCTTAGATTATTTCATCTCCAATCGGTGCTCTTGCTTCCTTATTATTTGCAAACGCTCGAAATAGTGTAGTTTGAGCCGGTGTAATGTTATCAAATGCTATATTTTTCAAATGGTGAGTCGTGGCCTTTGAGCCGGATGTGCCAACATGTCCAGTGGCTAGGTGAATACTATAGGAGATTTCATTTTGGTACACAACAACGTCATTACTTTTGGGCTACTTTGTTTAGGTGTAGTCTCTTTAGAGCCCGACATCAAAAAATCGTCGAACTCGACGGGTGACTACTCAAACTCAAGTGGCACCTAGAGAAATCTTGTTGTATCCTACACCTCGGCATAAGGACCTTCTACAATATCCTATCTCAATTTTTATGTCTCCAATTAGTCTCTTGATGCCAATTCTAGCACACCACACCACCGTGGATCATGTGGTGCCTTATGCACTCTGAGTGAGACATCATTTGTATTTCTCTAGATGAGATGATGGCGGATGTTTCTATAACTTGTGCAAATGATCTTGGTCTTTCACATGGGTAAATGTCAAATAAATATTTAATATATCTATATATAATACTTTAATTCATTTGAGATTTTAATATATATATATATATATATATATATGTATTTGATTACATCATGTACATACATGTAAAAACTATTTTTTTATTTATTTTAAACAAATGAAGAGCCGGTGAAGGACACATTCGGCATCGACATACTAGCTCTCTGTAGTTGGACGTGTTACGAGGCGTAAGTTTCAAGTTGTACTTACATTCCAAATTTCATTTGACTACACTTTTATTATTATAATGTTTCACATGTACATGTACATATTAATATGTCTTTCTTTTATACGCAGGAGCCTGGTGGGTCATCATCTACTTTGGGAACTGAGGCTACTAGAATGCCCCACATGACTTTTACGTAGGTTAGTTTCTCTTTGCACTTTGTTTCTAATTGTGAAAGTTCAGTTGTGTATCTACTCTTGTAGGAATTTTGGAGACTCGAGTAACATCGAAGATTCCCTAGAAGACCATTAAAGCTAGATTCCTTGTTTTGTTTCTATTAGCAAATTAATATGTATTGGTCTATTATGTGTCGATTATGCTTTGGGTCTGTTATGTGGTAGTCATGTAGATTAATATTGATTTGTACATGTTTTTTGTATATCTTATGACTTCCAGAGAGACTCCTCCATATATGTAGACTGTGGAGGTTGCTGTAGATACTTGCCATAACATCTGCAAATCCACTAACTGAGGTACAATTTTCAAATTTGTTATATTTTGGAGGAATTTTTCTTATTACTTAAATCTACAATATCAAATTTTGTACATGAAATATTTAATTTGAACTATTTATTTTTATGTAGCTTACCCCTCGTGAGTCTACCATTGACCCTATGATGCGTCGATGATAAATTGATAGGGATCATGAGATTACGGTAAGATTTCACATGCATTAACTAAATTCTAAGTTTCTAAATTTTGAATGTATTTTAAAAATTTAGGTGTTAAAAACCTTTTGTTTATAAATGTGCAAGCTAGATTTCAGGCCTACTTAGAGACGCCTAGGACCACACGGATGAATTCCATAGTGGCATCTTCCTCCACTACATCCCCAGGTTGTGGATATGCTTCTTCTAGCAAGGCGAAGAGAGGGAAGATGTTTCATGATTAGATTCATAGGACCTGGATGGGTGTGTGTGTGTGTGTGTGTCTATATATATAGACACATATCTGGTCCTAGTTCATGATTCTTCATATAGTCCATGTATATAGCCTTATGCGACCGCATGTGGTCCTATATGTATGACACACTTAGTTTGATACATGTTATGAACTTATATTTTCAGAGACATGTCCAACACACTTAGTTTGATACATTATATCCATGTTGGTTTTCATAATGATATTACTTCTATGTTTGATTTGATTTCATTACACATGATATCCTTCTATGTATGTTTTCATAACCATATTAGTTCTATATGTTTGATTTGATTTGATGGCCTCGATTATGTGACCATTATGGATATGATATATATGATATATGATCTGTTAAATGTTATTGTTAAATGATATATGATATATGATGTTATGTTATATAATGGTTTTGAAGGTTCTTGGGTGCAAGATCATTTTTTTCAAGAGATTCAAGTGTGGACTTATATCAATTTTCTTATTTTAAGCACGTGGTTAACACAATCCAAAGTGGGAAACAATGTACACAATTAAAAATGGTCTTGAGGGATTTATTACAATTCATTTTATATGTTTTTAGTGTACTTATAATTTATTTGTTAAGTATTAGTCCAAATTAAACTTATTCTTGGTGTGTTTACCAATATGGTCCTAATTTGAAATCACTTGTAAAAAATACGAAACATTGTAGAACTTAGATGGCACAAGATATGTGAAAAATATTCTTAAGACTCTATCGTGTATTAACATGATTTAAAAAGAGATCATTTAAAAACATTAGAGTATTTACATGGTAATGTGTTAACCTTGTTGCAATCTCATTTATGCCAGGAAGTAGCATGAGAAGTCATGCCCCGGGAGGTCGTGGTCTAGCAAACTGCCACTTCCAACGCATTCGATTAGGGGGGTATATGCCTTTGAAGTGATATGGAGGGATCTAGGGAGGCCTGGATAAGAGTCATACCACCCGATCCGGAACCTTCCCGGAATTCCTTTAACCTTTGTGGCATAATTGTCTACAAACTACCTTTTCTAGGTAGTCCTAGGAAATGAACGGAGCCAAGTAGTAAGAAATCATGCCTTGGGACATCATGGAACCGAACCAACTATGCTAACACATCTAGGTATCTAGGTGAACACTAGAGGATGCATCATTCTAGGGTATGACAATGTCGTTCCTTCCGGCTACTTCGTTCGGGCATAGTCCCTTAACGACCATGAGACCAAAAAAACATTCAACTTTGACGGGTGACTAATCGGACTCATGGTACCTCGAAATGTCTCATGGGATCCTACCCTCAATGTAGGGACCCTCAACAATATCCTTTATTGGTTTTTCTATCTCTAGTTGGTACTTTCACTACAACTATTGTTTGAATACTCATAAAATAGTGCAGTTTGAGCCAATGTAAGGCTGTCAAACGCTATATTTTTCAAACAGTGGATCATGGCACAAAACCGACATTTCCAAACATCCAAATGGCTAGGTGAACACTAGAGGGGGAATCATTTTGGTACACAAAAATTTCATTGCTTCCAGGCTACTTCGTTTAGGTATAGTCCCTTAAGATCCCAAAGACCAAAAAATCATTCAATTTCGACGGTAACTACTCGGACTCATGGCACCTAGAGACATCTCATTAGATCCTACACCTCAACATAAGGACCCTATAAAATATTTTTTCTCATTATTTTCCATTTCTAATCGATGTTCTCGATGCCCTATTGTTTGAATACTCACAAAATAGTGTAATTTGAGCCAATGTGAGGTCATTAAACGCTATATTTTGCAAACAAAGTCATTGCACAAAACAAACTTTTCTAAAACATCTGGGTGGCTAGTTGAACACTAGAGGAGGAATCATTTTAGTGCATGAAAATGTCGTTCCTTCTAGGATACTTTGTTCGGTGTAGTCCCTTAAGAATCCTTAGTCCAAAAAATTCATATTCGACGGTGACTACTTGGAGTCCGTGGTAATCTGTCGACACTAAAATTTTCCTCCATAATTTATATTTCATTAATGTATGTATTAGGAATAGGATGTTGTTAAGTATAATTAGTAGTAGCGTCGATAGAAGATAATGGCAACCACAAGATGCGGTGCCGCCGATAATGTGGAGTACGGTAATAAAAAGTATAATAGGAATGTTGTAAAAGTAAATATTTGTCGTAAGTGGTCCGGTAATGTTAAAATGTCAAAGTTTGGGTAATTAGAGAAGTAGGGTCTACATGATTAGGAATTAGAAATATTATATTGGTAATAAGGACAAGGAGTGAGGTCATAAATATTTTGTGTATTTTATTTGTAAAAAGTCTAAAAATGTGGAACCCATGTAAAATGATAAGGTTTATCTTATCTTAAAGGATAAGCTTACATGTACAGATAAGAGTTAAGGTATGAAATATGATTCGTCGAGTGGATTTCTTATCTATCTTAGAGATAAGATGGATAAGCCCTGGAAGTTCTATAAATAGAGAGGCCACCCCCTCATTTGGCATAGAAGGAAGTAGTGAGAAATATTGTAGGAAGTGTGTGCGAAGGAAGCCATCAGTTTAAAGGTGTGTTGAAGAAGCCATTAAGAGGTGTAATTGTAAAGTTTCTCCCATAGTCTTGGTGAAAGGAAAGTGAAGTCAATAACACTTGAAGTACCTCATGGGTGAGATTGTAACAATTTCATGTTAATATTATAATTTACTTTGATATTTCAGATTTGTCATCATTCCGTCTTATCATAGTCGATGGTATTCTTGTGTTATGTTGTTGTTTTGTTTCTAGATTACATCCACCAAACTAAAGGCTGTGCATTAGTAAATAATCATAGCATGAGGAGTTCCCGGTGAAGAATTATCATAGTGTTGGATTGGTGATGACATTTTGGTTCCATTGCCGGGACCATTCCTCGTTGGTGGATTTTCTGGAGAGATATTCCCACTTAGTCAAAAATCAATTGGAGGGTAACCTTATTTTTACTGTGCATAGTAGTTACCATGGTAAAGTCATTTTTACCGTGAATAGTAGTTACCATGATAAAGTCATTTTTGCTGTGAATAGTATTTATCACAGTAAAGTCACTTTTTACCGTGAATAGTATTTACCGCAGTAACTTCACTTTTTACTCGTGAATAGTGTTTACCACAATAAAGTCAGTTTTTACCGCAGTAAGTCAATTTTACCATAGTTTACCGTGGTCATTTCTATTTTACTGTAGAAAGGTGTAAAGTCACTTTCTAGTATAGTGATTCCAATTATTTGTGCACATAAGTCTTGTTGATTGTACTTGTGGGTTGGTATTTCACGGTGGTTACTTTTGAAAATGGGAAAGATTCCTATTTTTTCAGCTCAATCTAATGAAGATGCTTCTTCTTTCATTCAAGAGTTTAAGTGATCTTGTATTTGTAATGGCCTTATAAGAAGGGAACAATGGACTGAGTTTTTCCTACCTTTTTGGATGGTTCAACACTTAGGTGGTTTGAAACACTACGTGATAATGTGAAAAATTCATGGGATTTATTAACTCGAAAGTTTTCTTGAAGAATTTGGTGAACAACAAAATATGCAGATCTCATGATCGAGATCACAAAGCTATCCCAAGAGAGAAGGAGAAGATAAGGGATTATCATGCTCGTGTTCTAGAGCTAAGGAGGAAGCTCAATTCCCTGATCCGGAAGGAAGGATTAGTGAATGGGTTGATGAATGGCGTAGATAATCTCCTATGTAAGCACATCATTCTTGGAATGAAGCAAGAAATAAGACAACGAGTGAAGTATGACTTCCTAGGTACCATTGAGCAAGCAAAGGAGATTACAAGAAGGCAAGAAGAAAGCATGGAAGAGGAGCCCAAAGAAATTGTTGCTAAAGTAGAGCCTACACTAGCACAGACTTTGGTCTAGAATCCACAACCACTCCCGGTGAGCACAAATATTTCTCCTAGTACATCTACCGAGTATGAAGGTCTACTTAGGAAGATGGGCTAGTTAACTATTAATGTTCTTCAAGGAAAGGAATTTAGTTCTCGGGAGGAGATAGAGGTCCAAAAGAAATATTTCTGAAGTTGTATGTTATGGTTGTTATAAAAAGGGTCATTATAAGTATAATTGTCTAGATAGAGCTTCTACATCTGGTAAAGGAGATAATGATAAAGGAAAAGCACCTATGAATTCTTTTGATGTAGTAGATAAGAGCAGAAATAATGAAGTAGATGTGTTTGTAACAAAAAGAAAGAAAGAAAAAGATAATCAAGATGGAAATGATCCTAAGAAGATGAAATGAGAAACTAATAAGAAACATAGGAGAAGAAAGTGGGTGTGCAGGATTTTCTGATTTCACAGGGGCAAGGACCATACTCCATCTTGGAAGATCTATCCAAAAGGCCTGCAAATATTACATATGGTCAACTCTTGGCTATGTCTTTTGAGAAGAGGCGGGAGCTGCGAAGTGGACTCAATGCTCGATGAAGAAAGGAGGTTGAGGTCCCTGTTTTGGAGGTAGAGGCGGATCCCTATGCTCCACAAGCTGAGGTATTATGTAATGGTATTTCAATTCATGATGTCTTAGTTGATGGAGGTGCTGCAGTTAATGTAATGACCGAGTTTATAATGAATATGTTGGGTTTAAAAATTGATCACCCTTCAACACTTATGTTAAGGTCATTAAATAAGGGAAAAACTAAACCAGAAGGTGTAGTTTCAAATGTGGCAATATCTGTTATGGGTGTTGTATGTGTGGTAGACTTTTAGGTGATGAAAAATGGTACTGTTGCATACCCAATGTTGTTGGGAAGACCATGGCTAAGGAGAGTTCATGCAAGAAACTACTGGAATGAAGGTTTCATGACACTTGGATGTGGTAGAGAGAGGGTGAAGATAAACATGATCCCTCGACATCATAAAGCAGAACCTGTGGATTCAAGTGATGAAACTGATGATTGGACATCCTCTGATTACTCTAGTACCAGTGAAGTGGACACTGAAGATGAAGAAAGCGAGGTGGATGTTTCAGTCATGGATATCCTTCCAGTCACACCAACTCATGACCCCATAAAATTATCTGAAGAAGAAATTGATGATTGTCTCCAACAAATAAAGATTGGTGATGCTGTGATGGAGAGTGAGAAGGAATCCTACCTCCAACTCTTTCAAAGGAAGCTCAAGAAGGCAACAAAGAAGGATCATTACCCTCTTCTATTTTCATATCAGATCTTGGACGAAGTAGTGCGGCCGAGTGCTATAGTTTTGTTGATGGATATAGCGAAATTTCTGAACCAAGTTCGTATAGCAGAGAAAGATCAGCTAAAGACCACGTTCACCACTCCTTGGGGAACGTTTGCTTATAGAGTTATGCCTTTTGGGTTGTGTAATGCTCCAACAACATTCCAACGTTTGATGAATAGGGTGTTCGAACCCTACATTGGGACCTTCATCAGAGTATTTCTGGATTTTTTTGCATCTATGGGAGCAAGTTGGACCACCTGCACCAAATGGAGACAACATTTCAAAGGTTAGATGAAGCACAAGCCTCACTAAACCCTACAAAGTGTGTCTTTGGATGTTCTAAAGGTGTTTTGTTAGGGCATGTTGTATCCAGAGATGGTATTGGTACTGAACTTGATAAAGTTTCAAAAATCAAAGATTTACCATTTCCTATTAATAGAAGTAAGTTGAGATCATTTTTAGGCCATGTGGGTTACTATAGAAGGTTCATCAAGAATTTCTCAAATATTGCACAGCCACTAACCTAATTCTTGAAGAAGGATGTTACTTATGACCCAGAAATAAGGCGCATGAAGCTTTTGGACAATCAAGTAAGCCCCGGTGTCTTCACCTGCTTTGAAGAATCCAGTTGAGCAAGCCATTCATTGTGTACACTAATGCCACAGATGCAAAGCACTAGGAAATACTTTGAGCCAAAAGGATGAAAATGGGAATGAACATCAAATTTACTTTGGGAGCATAAAAAATAAGTAGTGCTGAGGTAAATTATATCATGAATCGAAAAGAGGCTTTGGCTATCATTTTTGCAGTAAAGAAGTTTAGAAATTACTTGCTAGGGAAAAAATTTCTAGTTGTAATGATCATCATGAGCTCTAAAATATATTGTAAATAAGCCTAACCCATCATGGAGGATAGAAATATGGATAATTTTGCTACAAGAATTTGAATTTGATATTATAGATAGGCCGGAAAGAAGCATGTCAATGCAATGCACTCTCTCGAGCCTATGATGGTTTAGGATCATCTTGTGATGATGATGATTTCCCGATTCAAGATTGTTATCCCTTGACACAATCCCTAGTGAATACATAGATATTTGGAATTATCTAAATGAATTCAAGTTTCCTGATGGTGCCAATGCAAAGACTAAGAGAAAGATTACTCAAGCCAGTCGTCCATATTCTATTCTGCATGGAGTATTATTTCAAATAGGACCTGATGGACAGTACAAGAGGGCAGTTAGACGTGATCAAGGGAAGGAACTGCTAGAAGAATTCCACAATGGTACATGTGGAGGGCACTTCTCTGGACAACTTACAGCAAGAAGGATCTTGGATGCAGGTTATCACTGGCCCACTCTTTTTAAAGATTGTTATAATTATTGTAAGACATGTGATATTTGTCAAACACATGGTAACCGTAAGACTTCATCAGCTCCATTATGTCCTATTCTTCCCCTTGGTCCCTTTGAAAAGTGGGGAATAGACATTGTAGGTCCACTTCCAACTACATCACACCAAAATAAGTATATTGTAGTTGCCACAGATTATTTAACCAAGTGGGTTGAAGCTAGGCCATTAAAAACAGCTTCCATGGATGAAGTGGCAAGGTTCATATATGAACGCATTGTCACCGATTTGGTTGCCCATTAGAAATTGTAATGTGAGATCAAGGAAGCCACTTCATTAATGAGGTGGTAGAAGCCCTAGTCAATAAGTTTTCTATTAAACACGGGAAGGCAACAACATACAAGCCAAGTACAAATGGATGGTGGAGCGAACAAATTTTGTGTTGTGTCAAATTCTAGCAAAAGATGCAGCCTTGCAGGTACATAAATGGGATAAAAGGATTCACGCAGCATTGTGGGCATATAGGGCAACATCAAAGTCAGCAACAGGATACTCCCCATTTCAGTTGGCCTATGGCATTGATCCAATTCTTCCTATTGAGTTTGATATTCCCACTATGAGAGTTATGAAAAATGAAAGGATGGATGAAAGTGATTCAGTAAAAGAAAGGTTGGTACATCTTCATTTGCTGGAGGAAATGAGAGAAATAGCAAATGATACAAGCCATAAGAAGAAAATGAAGCAGAAGGAATACTTTGATCAAAAGATCCGGTGGTCTCCATTTCATGTGAATGACTTGGTTCTAGTATATGATTCCAGATACAAAAAAAGAAGATAGAGAAAATTTCTTCCAAAATGGATGGGGCCCTACAAAATAGTAGTTGTGCATGAAAATGGTACGTACTGACTGGAGGAATTGGATGGCACTCCCATTACGAAATGGGTCAACCACGACAAGTTGAAGATTTTCCAAGCACTGTAATAGTCTACTCCGAGGATGGAGTAGAACCTAGGAAGGGGGAAGATGTCGACACTAAATTTTTCCTCCGTAATTTCTATAATGTATGTATTAGGAATAAGATGTTGTTAAGTATAATTAGTAGTAGCGTCGATAGAAGATAACAAAGCCGTCGATGCGGTGCCGCCAATAATGTGGAGTACGTAATAATCAAATTACAATAGGAATGTTGTAAAAAGTAAATATTTGTTGTAAGTGTCCGGTAATGTTAAAATGTCAAAGTTTGGGTAATTAGAGAAGTAGGGTCTACATGATTAGGAATTAGAAATATTATATTGGTAATAAGGACAAGGAGTGAGGTCATAAATATTTTGTGTATTTTATTTGTAAAAAGTCTAAAAATATGGAACCCATTAAAATGATAAGGTTTATCTTATCTTAAAGGATAAGCTTACATGTACGATAAGAGTTAAGGTATGAAATATGATTTGTTAGAGTGGATTTCTTATCCTATCTTAGAGATAAGATGGATAAGCACGGAAGTTCTATAAATGGAGAGGCCACCCCCTCATTTGGCATAGAAGGAAGTAGTGAGAAATATTGTAGGAAGTGTGCGAAGGAAGCCATCGGTTTAAAAGTGTGTTGAAGAAGCCATTAAGAGGTGTAATTGTAAAGTTTCTCCCATAGTCTTGGTGAAAGGCAAGTGAAGTCAATAACACTTGAAGTACCTCATGGGTGAGATTATGTGATTTCATGTTAATATTATAATTTACTTTGATATTTTAGATTTGTCATCATTCCGTCTTATCATAGTTGATGGTATTCTTGTGTTATGTTCTTGTTTTGTTTCCAGATTACATCCACCAAACTAAAGGTTGTGCATTAGTAAATAATCATAGCACGAGGAGTTCTCGGTGAAGAATTATCATAGTGCCGGATTGGTGATGACAGAGCGTAGATATGTCTCTTCAAATCCTACACCTCGGTGTAGGGACCCTCTACAATAGCCTATCTTAATTTTTTTCCATCTCTAATCGGTGATCTCACTACCTGTTGTTTGAATACACGCGAAATAATGCAGGTTTGAGCCGGTGTAAGGTTGTCAATCGCTATATTTTGCAAACGGTGTGTCGTGGCACCAAACCGGCTACTCCACCATAGTTGAGTGGCCGATGAACATTGTAGGAGGAATAATTTCTATGTGCGACAACGTCGTTGCTTCCAGCTACTACGTTCTCGGGCGTAGTCCCTTAAGAGACTTGAGACCAAAAATTGTTCAACTTTGACAAGTGACTATTTGGCCTCCGTGGTACCTAGAGATGTCTCGTTGGATCTTGCTAGGGACCCTCTACAATACCTTGTCTTATTTTTTTCCTCTCTAATTGGTGTTCTAGTTGCCCTATTAATTCTAAACGCGTGAAATAGTGCGGTTTGAGCCGAGCTGTAAGGTAAGGTCACAACACTATATTTTACAAACTGTGGGTCGTGGCACCAAACTAGCTATGCCAACACATCCGAGTGGCTAGGTGAAAGCTAGAGAAAGTTTCATTTTGGTGTGAAAAAATGTCGTTGCTTCTGAGCTACTTCGTTTTGAGTAGTCCCTTAAGAGCCCTGAGACAAAAAAACTGTTCAACTTCGACGGTGACTACTTTAACTCCGTTGCACCTAAAGAAGTCTCGTCAGATCCTACACCTCAACATAAGGACACTATACAATAGCCTATCTAGGTTTTTTCCACCTCTAATCGGTGTTCTCACCGACCTATTGTTTGAGTACATGCGGAATAATGCAATTTGAGCCATTATAAGGTTGTCAAATGTTATATTTTTCAAGCGATGGGTAGTGGCACCAAACTCGGCTGCTCCACCATGTCTCGAGTGGCTAGGTAACCACTAGAGGAGGCATTTTTTCAGTGCACGACAATGTCATTGCTTCTAGGCTACTACGTTCGGGTGTAGTCCCTTAAGAGCCCTGAGACCAAGAAACCGTTCAACTTTGACGGGTGACTACTTAGACTCCATGACACCTGAGGAGACATCTCATTGGATACTAAACCTCGCGTAGGGACCCTCTATAATATA